>PVKM010003470.1:0-57375 GCA_004027735.1 Carollia perspicillata | reverse complement strand
CCCAGGAACTGACATGGGTTCACATACACTGCCGTTGCTCAGTGGTTTTTGCCAATGTACCCTTCAGCCCCTCTGGGAGGTTTCTCCTCCTTCCTGATGTCTATGTGACATCAACAACTTAGACTGGGACCTGGGCTTCAAGCACACATTTTATTACCAACCTCTGCTTTCTTGAAAAGGTTTCAATCCTCAAACAGGATTTAATATTTCTATCAGTCTTTCTGTGAGAAAATGAGAGACATAGCATTCAATTAAGCTATCAAAACTGTAGAAGATAAATATAAAATTCAATAACACCATCATTGCAATTTATTCTACTAAAACATCTCAGTACTAATGAAGGGAAGATGGGGCTTTCAATGTCCATCAACAGAAAGGGTTGGACATGGCTCCCACATAATGTGGTTGTCAGTCTCACATCACCCTGTTGCCGTTATGCTTTTTTAAAATTGCTACTGGTTTAAAATTGCTATTGGTTTAAAATTGCTACTGGTTTTAAAATCGCTACTGGTCCTAACTTTCTATCAGAATGGAAATCTATGAATGCATAAGGTCTTGCCAGTTTTATTCACTAACATTTTCACTGGCCTTGCACACTGTAGACACTTAATATGTATCTTCTGAATAAATGAATGATGGAATCCCAAGGCATTATTGGAAAACCTCTTTTTATGTTGGATGTCAAAAGAGTGTGTGTGGCCCTGGCTGGTGTAGCTCAGTGGATTGAGTGCAGGCCTGCGAAGCAAAGGATCGCGGTTCGATTCCCAGTCAGGGCACATGCCTGGGTTGCAGGCCAGTTCCCAGCAGGGGATGCATAAGAGGCAACCATACATTGATATTTCTCTCCCTAACCTTCCCTCTCTAAAGATAAATAAATAAAATCTAAAAAAATACATTAAAAAAAAAGAGTGTGTGTGCTCAGGGTATAGCTGCTGTTGAGAAAGTTATTGTGATGTCATTTTGTACCCAATAATAAAAAGTGAGGGTTAAATTAATTCTCCAAGGTCTAATGCAGTCCTAAAGGCCTATGACATTATATGAAATCAAGTATAGGAGTCAATGTTTTTACTGTACCCATTATTTCATAGGCTTTCTCCTGTTTATTTTTATTGCCAAACTTGAAAATGGCCCCTTCGAGAAAAAAAAAGGACTTACCCATGGAGACTTGTAACCTGGAATAGTCACTGAGATAACTATTTCTTTGCTTATAGAAGAGTGAGAGCTGATTCAATGTCTTTTCTTTAATTCTACACATGTAAGTGTATTACATGGAGTATACTTTCAAAGATGGAAAAAAGTGATTCCAATTGACATTTATAGTAATTGTGGTTTCATTTAAATAGGGGTTATTCTATTGATAAAGCTAGAATAAGCTATGAAAATATGTTAAGCAACTAATATTGTTATGAAGCTTAAAAAGTAAAGGGGAAGTGTTTTCAGGAACATTCATAAAGGACACATGGACCAAAAAGGAGGGGTAGGATCAAGGGTAGGGAGTGGGGATCGCTGGGGTGGGGGGGTTTGGTGGGTGGAAAATGGAAACTGTACTTGAACAATAATAAAAATAAATCAATAAAAATAAAAGTAAAAAATACATAAAACCTTAAAAAGAAAAATAACTATTATATATATTTTTATTTTTTCTAAGATGATTTCCCACAAAGATCGGCACCTGATGAATTACATAAGGATAATGCTTCTATTGATCTTCAGGTCCTAGGTAAAGTTATAATGCCGAGGGTTACCACTTGGCTAGCCACAAAATCCTAACTTTTAAAAGCAGTGGTTGTGTAAGTCAGCAGGATAAGAAATTATACGTTAAAAGTTATAGTGACCGAGAAAAGTCTTTCCTTCCTGCAGGTCTGTTACATTCCTAGAAATGGGCAATGTCTATGCCAGTTAGAAGTTATGGCACTTTTGGTGCTTCTGAAAGGTCGTCTGCATTCTCAGCACATACTAGATCATCTTAATAAGAGAAAGGACTTCTGGAGTGTCTTCTAGTCACTGTTGCCATTAGGCTCACATACCTGACCAGCCCAAGTCCTCTCACACCTCCACACTTCTTTCAGCCTTCCTTCTACATTTTCCTGCCTGACAAAATTCTTACTCTCCCTTCACATCAAATTTCACCTCCACTTTCAACCTTCCCATTCTCTGCCTAGAAGTCTGGCCCCAAGCCCGTTGTCCAGACCTCTCACAGCATCATATAGCATTGCACTCATTTATAAATTTTGATTTCACTGAGACCAGGGACTATAATTCATTTCAGTGCCTTGTCTGGCATATAATAATTCCCCATTAAAGTGACAGATACATAAAGTTCTCAGACCAAACTAATGGACTCTAAAAATTTCCCAAACATTCTCAGAATTAAGATCTTCTACCCTCATGAATAACAAATGTTTATGTATATAAACCATGGTATCTGACCCTCTTAACAAGCGTGCCACACCACAGATATGGCCATTATAGGAACACATTTTCCTCCAAACTCTTTAGCTTTATTATTTTAAAATATTTTTGAAATTACTCAAACTTTATTTTTTAACTATTTTATTATTGTTCTATTACACTTGTCCCAATTTTCCCCCTGTTGCTCTCCACTGCCCCACCCATCCCTACCAACCCCTTCTGTTGTCCCACAGTCACTCCCCACTCTGTTGTCCATGTCCATGGGTCATTCATACATGTTCCTTGACTAGTCCCTTCCCCTTCTTTCCATGATTATCCCCCTCCCTTCACCCTCTGGTCACTCTCAGTCTGTTCCTTGTTTTCATGCCTCTGATTCTATTTTGTTCATTTGTTTGTTTTGTTCATTAGGTTCCTCTTTTAGGTGAGATCATATAGTATTCGTCTTTTGCTGCCTGGCTCACTTCACTTAGCGTAATATTCTCCAGTTCCTTCCATGCTCTTGTGAAAGGTAGGAGTTCCTTCTTTCTGATATGTAGCATTCCATTGTGTAAACGTACCAGTTTTTTGATCCACTCTGATTATTTTAAACTTCTAACACAATTTCCTACATTTCAGCTTCTCAAAACCTAGTATCATTTAACTTTATTTTTCATGTCATAAATGCTTCCACTACTTAAATACCTACATTTTCGCCCACATTATCAACTTGCATTGACCATACTTTATTCCCTTTTCCTAGCATTTCCTGTTCTATTTTTTCTTCTGAATAACTCCTACTTGTACACCAGACTTGCTTCTGGCCTTGCATCTTTCAAGAAACTCTCTCCGGTGGTTCTTAGTGAGACGTTAGCACACACTCCTATCATTCCATTGTTGTATACAGACTTTATAGTACAATTTCCTGTTAGCAAATCTTTATGCTCTTCAAAAGATGAACTCAAGGGACAAAATATACTTTATTCATCTGCAATACTGTGTCAATAAATGACTATTAATCTCTCACCTTGTGCAAAGATTCTATAAACAGCCTGGGCAGGGTCTGTAAAGCTGAGCAATTTGCAGAGGATATAAGTTGTCTGGATCCTTGGAAAGTTAGGGCATCCCAGGAGTACTGCTAAGATCTAAAGAAAACCAAACCTATTCAGGTCCTTCACTTCAAGCTTAAAAATAGAAATGGGAAAACAAAACAGTTCTTCGTTGATGAGCTGACATGTGTGAAGAATTTACCTCCCATTGCCCCTTTCACCCACAGTGCAATGCAGCCTCCAGCTTCTGGAAGACTTCCCTCTCAGGTTAATCTTGGGTGTTCCTACAAATGACAGTCAACACAAACACTCTTCACATGTACTGCGGGCTGCACAGCCACAGAGGAAAGCAATGGTTGGCTGGGTATCTTAGGCCAATAGTAAATGTGATTCACATCAGTACTCTCAATGAATTATCTTATGAGTTCCTGCATCTTTGTCACCTAAGAGTCTATCCATTCTTGAAGGTATACATCAAATTATACTTTCATGGTGTCTCTCCAACCCTCAATTCATCAATAAAATCCAAAACTTGAAAATGAGAGAGGTATCCAAAAATTCCTTTCTCCATCTTTTGAATCCCTGGTGCTGTCTTTGTTTTTGCTATCAATTAGGCACAGTTTTATAGATTTGAGAGACTTGAAAGACTTGTATTCACCATTCTTCCCATACACACTCATATTTTGGCATCAACTGGCATGTTATAGGTGTTTCATAAATTTTGACTAGTTGACTTATAAAAAGAACACACTGATCACTGATCTAAGGGAAAATTCTCCCAGGAAACTGAAGACCAGAGCTTCTATTAAGCAGGACTGTCATTCTTTAGAGCTATTCTGGCCACCATGAAAACAAAACCTATTTCCCCAAAGTATTTGTAGTTTACAGAAGTCTAAATATTCAAAAGTTTGGCGGTGATGACAGTGCAATCACTTCTTTATGAAGAGCCATATATGAAGTCTAATGGTTGGCAGAAATGGTTAAATGTTACCCATGCCCTAACCCAGGTAATTGAAGGATTTTTGTTATTTGTGTGTCATTTTAATACTTTACAATCACTTTTATACTAATGACTTCATTTGATCTTTACAGCCATCCCAGAAGTGGATAGGATAGATGTGATAATTAGTGGATGAATAAACTGAGGCACAGAGAGATCAGGAGACTTTAGCTCTGAAATCTGCATGACAGAAATGACTGTGAACAAGATTCCAATACTGGCCCAGAAAAATCCAGCAACTTTAAATGAAATTCACATGCAACCAAATAGAAGAGTGATGCATGCTAAACTAGAGGTCTCATTAAAGTGTTATGGAACACAGAGAAAGACATAAAGACCAAATTCCCTGACATGCTCTCTGCACCCCAGGAGAGGCCCTCATTTAGAGAATGGTGATTTTACGGGACCTGAGCATCACTTTGCACACAAACTGCCACAAATGCTGCAAGTTCTGAAGAGACGAAAGGGGCTTTGAATATGTTCAGTATAATAACTATGTTTGTTTTAATGGAGCAATGTGCACTTCTGTTGTGCTATGGCGCAAAGTTCTAATTATTCAAACAAAACCATTAGTTCTCACACAGCAGAGATGATAGCAGATGTTATAAAGATAGCATCTACTGGCAATTTGCCCACAAGGCCCTGCCGCAAGGCCACTTCAAAAGCAGCAGCAGCCCCTGCCAGGAACATCCTATCACATGTCCTAAGACATTAGAGCCCTCAGTGGACTAAACGTTTCAAGGGAGAAAGGGGTCAGTCAATGTGGCAGTAACAGCCCTTTCTCTCACACCTCTCAGGTAGAACAGGTGGCAGCTGGACCTGGTGAAAACAGAGTGATCTGGGCTGCCTGGAGCCCTGTGTCCTGCTGGCTGTTCACACAGACAAGCAGCCCCCATCAGAACACAGAGCCTGTGTCAAGAACTCCTTTCAAACTTACAAGGCTGAAAGGAAGTCATTTATTTGACTGGAGAACACAATGCACCTAGAAATCTGTCCAATGAGTGTGTATATGTGTGTTTGTGCATTATACTACACACACACACACACACACACACACACACACACACACATAAACTGACTGAATTTGTGTGTATACTATTGCTCAAACCTGAGTGCCCAGAAGCAGGCACCAGCTTGCCTGCATTTTTCCTATCCCAGCTCTATTAGTTACAGTTAGGAAAACACAAAAGGCTTTAAAAAGTTCAAAGAATTTTTTTAAAGATTTAATTTATTTGTTTTTAGAGAGAGGGGAAGGGAAGGAGAAAGAGAGGGAGAGGAATATCAATGTATGGCTGTCTCTGGGACAACCTCCACTGGCCCACAACCCGGACATGTGCCCTGACTGGGAATTGAACCATGACCTTTGGTTTGCAGCTCGTGCTCAATCCACTGAGCTATACCAGCCAGGGCTCAAAGGATTTTTTTAAAAAGTGACTGCATCATTATCACCAACAAACTGCAGAATATTTAGATTTTTGTAAACTAAAAAAATGTTAAGTTGAGAGACAATCAGTGGTTATTTTCTCTCTGCATCAACCATAGCAAGGAGATTTCCTGGAAGTGGAGTCCCTCAAGGCTTTAGTTTCTTTGTTTTCTATGCATACATGTGCACATGTGTGAACACACATGCATGGGTGCGCACACACACACACACTACACACACTGGTATCTTTAATAGGTGACCTTCCTGGAAACAAGAGACCTGGAAAGAAAAGAGGAGTGAAGAAATATTCTTCTTGACAAATATTTCTGCCACTTTGTTCTGTAATCACATGTTTCTCTGTCTTCTCTTATCACTTCCACCAAGCCATAGAAAGATTATCTTCCATAATATTTGCAGTATGAAGTACTCTCAGTTTTCTTTTAAAGAGTAAAAAAAACCCTCCTGTAATATTGAGAGAAAACACACTTCATTCCTGCTGGTACAGACTCTGTTTGAACAAAGCCAAGATCTGCCGTCAAGAGGAGACTTCCCAGGGAGTGGAAGGAGGAGATAAAAAGTGCTAAGATCCTATGGGATACCCCGTCCACAGCAACATGTTGTTAAAAATTTCTATTGGTGAGGGATTTCCCATAATCATTGCATTATTCTTTGCTTCCATGTGAAGATGTAAAAGATAATCTAGATAGGAAAAAGACAAAGAACTTTTTCTTAGCTCAGGAAGAGGAACATGAACTTTAGAAAGACCTACACAACTCGAAAGGGCTCTAGAAGTGTATCAATTGAAAATAGCAAACAGTTTAAAAGATTTAAATAACTGCCAAAGTATTAACAATGAGAAGCAGCATTGGGCACATTGGCATAACTGGCTTTGTACCAGCCAAAGCAGAAGAAGGCCAATCATACCCCTTTACTAAGAACAGAATTTTACGCAGATGAAAAGGATCTTGAAGTAACATTAAGTCTACATTTTAATATTAAAACACCAAAAAATCACCAAATGCCATCCTGGAAGATTAGGATGGGTGGAGATGGTGGAGAACTTGTAGATCAAAGACTTATCCTGGAGGCAGGAAAACCAGACCCAGATGGCTCTCAAGCCTCGTAGCTAGCTGGTGGGGTAGGGCTGGGAATAAAATAAAGGAAAATTTTGTTACTGCCCCCATTTTCCAGATAAAATAATGGGTTTAGGGTAATTCAGCAAATAAATAGCACAGAACAGCTTTTACCTAGAGTTTGCTGTCTTCAGTCTCACCACTCAAACTGCATAAAACAATGATCTCAGGTCTGGATACACAAATGAAAAATGGACTAATGGATGTAGGTGAGTCTTGAATCTACATTTGCAAACACCTTCTAGCAAAGCGGCCTCCCTCTTTCACCCCAGTCAAGGTTTATGCCCTACAGCATAGCCAGGAGCCAATTGCAGGGCTATAGGTAGGAAACACCACTATCTCTGCAGAGAGAGTGATGGCCTATGTGTAAAGAAAAGGTCAAATCCTTAATTCCACCCTACAAAGTTAATACTTAATTTCCCTAGCATATTTCTTCTGAACAAATACTGTAGTCTGCATTTGTCTCTCTACTTTACATACCAAATAAAGAAGTACTAAAGCAAAAGCAAAGCAACTTTAGCTTCCTTGGGAAGCAATATATTGATGAATGGGATTGTGCTATAGATGTTTTAAGACTTCAATGATAAGAGACTGAAAAAGATGCTGCACCATCAGACTCAGCCCACCCAGACTGGGTGTGTGAACCCAACCAGCGTGATTCCTTTTGTATTTCTCTTTTAAATCCTCACCAGAGGATATGTTTATTGATTTCAGAGAGAGGGGAAGGGAAAGAAAATATCCATGTGAGAGAGAAATATTGACTGGTTGTGTCCCATACATGCCCAGACTGGGGATTGAACCTACAACCCAGGTATGCACCCCAAACAGGATTTGAACCCACAACCTTTGTGTGTACGGGACAATGTTCCAACCAAGTGAGCCACCCAGCCAGGGTTATAGGCATTATTCTTAAAGGTGCTCAGCCTACAAGAAGTGTGACCCAGATAAACATACAAGTACTCATTAAGACCAAAGACAAATTCCCACTCCTGTATGGAACATGGAATTCCCTTGACAGAAAGGAACATTTTCCACTCTCAGTCTTCATAGAAAGAGGCCAGACTTCCAGCAAAGGTGGAGGCGTAGGTAGATACAGTTTTCCTCCTCACACAACCAAAAGAAGGACAACAACAAATTAAAAGCAAAAAAACAGAACTGCCAGAAAATTGAACTGTATGGAAGTCTGACAACAAAGGAGTTAAACAAACATTCACCCAGACTGGTAGGAGGAGTGGAGATGGGCAGCTAGGGTAGAGAGGACTCATGGCAAGGCAGTGGCTGGAGGACCAAACAATCCCACATTTGTGTGTGAATAAACCAGGAGGAACAACTGGGGAGTGAGACAGACTGAACAGCCCAGGTTTCCAGCATGGGGAAATAAAGCCTCAAAATCTCTGACAGATAAAACCTGGAGGTTGAGGCATCAGGAGAACTCCCAACCTCAAAGGAGAGTTCACTGGAGAGACACATGGGGTCTGAGAATTTACACAAAACCACCCACTTGGAAATCAGCACCAATTTGCTTGTGGGTAGCAGAGGAAATGACTGAAATCTGGCTGAGAGCTGAGCAAGCAACAATGTTCCCTCTTGGAATCCTCTCCCACAGACAACACCGCACCACAGCCACATGGGTTGCCCTGCACTGGAAAATATTTAAGGCTCCATCCCTTACTACATAACAAGCACATTGAGACAAAAAAAATATATGGCCCAAGTGAAAAAACAGATCAAAGCTCCAGAAAAAATACAACTAAGCAATGAAGGGATAGCCAACCTATCAGATGCGGAGTTCAAAGCACTGGTAATCAGCATGCTCACAGAAATGGTTCAGTGCAGCCACAAAATAGAGGAAAAAGTGAAGGGTATGCCCAGTAAAATAAAGGAAAATGTTCAGGGAATAAGAGTGAATGGAAGGAAACCAGGACTCAAATCAACGATTTGGATCAGAAGGAAGAAATCAACATTCAACCAGAACAGAATGAAGAAACAAGAATTCAAAAAAAATGAGGAGATGCTTAGGAACCTCCAGGACAACTTTAAATGTTACAACATTTGAATCATAGGGTACTAGAAGGGGAAGAGGAAGAGCAAGAAATTGAAAACTTATTTGAAAATATAATGAAGGAGAACTTCCCTAATCTGGCAAAGGAAATAGACTTCCAGGAATTCCAGGAAACTCAGAGAGTCCCAAAAAAGTTCCAACCAAGGAAGAACACACCAAGGCACATCATAACTATATTACCCAAGATGAAAGATATGGAAATAATCTTAAAAGCAGCAAGAGAAAAGGAAACAGTTACCTACAAAGAAGTTCTCATAAGACCATCAGCTGATTTCTCAAAAGAAACCTTGCAGGCAAGAAGGGGCTAGAATGAACTATTCAAAGTCGTGAAAGGCAAGGACCTACATTCAAGATTACTTTGTTCAGCAAAGCTATCATTTAGAATGGAAGGGCAGATAAAGTGCTTCCCAGATAAAGTTGAGTTAAAGGAGTTCATCATCACCCAGCTCTTATCATTTGAAATGTTAAAGGGACTTATCTAAGAAAGAGAAGATTAAAAATACGAACAGTAAAATGACAACAAACTCACAAATATCAACAACCAAACCTAAAAAACAAAAACAAAAATGAACTAAACAAACAACTAGAACAGGAACAGATTCACAGAAATAGAGATCACATGGAGGGTTATCAGCAGGGAGAAGGAGGGAAAAAAATGGGGAAAATGTTACAGCATAAATGGTAGGTACAAAATAGACAGGGGGAGGTTAAGTATAGTATGGGAAATGGAGAAGCCAAAGAACTTATTGTATGACCCAGGGACATGAACTAAGGCAGGGGAATGATGGTGGCATGGGGGTACAGGGCATAAAGGGGATAAAAAAATGGGACAACTGTAATAGCATAATCAATAATATATGTATATGTGTGTGTGTATGTCTGTATACACACACACACATATAAAGAAAGATACCTGTCTTGGGGTGGGTTGAAGTGGGAGAGCATGTCCGCCTCTGTGGGATGAGGTGTCGGAACTGAGGTACCCTGGAGTGGGAGAGGAAGTGAAGTCTGAGAGGAGGCAGTGAAGTAGGGCATGTTGGTACTTGGTGTCAATATGGGGAGCATCATGTATAGGGGTTCTTAGTCTATTTTGGTGCATGAATCACTTTGGCTTCTGTGAGGCCGATCAATTTCCTTCTCATAAAAATGATACAAATACATAAAATAAGATAAATAAGGTTTTAGAAAACAATTATATTGAAATAGGTTGTATCTGTACACCCGTTGGTTAAAACCTCAAGGAGCTCAAGTGGTCTAAATTTTGGCATGAAAAGTACATGTAAAAAATGGCCCTGTATTATACTATCTGATTTTGTTGTCACAGACTGTCACAGGTCATTTGGTCTGCCACTCTGATAAAGGACATCTGGCTCCAATAGGATTGGAGACTTAGAACAACCATTTCAAACTCCCAAAGGCCTCGAGTGTTTGCTGTGAGCTGCTTTGATTCTGTATCACACTGAAATGCCGAAGAACAGGCTAAGAACTAAAATGCGATTTCCAAAAACAAAGATACTTGTGCAGAATCATATTTTAATAAACTATAATTAATACATTTGTTTATAGGACATTAACACATTATTATTTTATATTTTATATTGCTTTTTTATGAGGCACTCAAATCATAAATAAATCCAAGGATATTCTCTCAAACACAGATAAACATAGGGCATGTAGGACTCAATGTTCATGTGCTTTCATACTTCTTCAGAGTGGTGTCTGATCGCAAATGCTGGCTGTTATTTAGAAGTTTGAAATGGAAGCTGAGAGCAGCCACATGAATCCTGGGCCCCCAGGGTCACAAGGAGGCACATTCACCGGCCCCGTGCTCCTGCTCACCTGTTCTGCAGAGCTCTGAGTCCAGAGAAGAGCTCTAATCGGAAACACTGTCATTATCCTCAGAGCTAAGTACACAAGCGAGTCTAGGCCTGTTGCTAGTTGCCTTCAGTAATCAGAGACCCAGACACATGACTCTTTGGAGGAGTCAGGAGGCAGCTGCCACCCACACTTGGCCCCCACGACTACCATCAGGACTTAGCCATGTCCTGGCCGACCCTACTCCACCATCATGCTCTCCCTGAGCCATAGGGTCTAGCCCCAGTGCCAGCCTGGAGGCAAAACTCCCTCCCTGCCTCCCAGCCCTGGTCTTCACTCCCCCACACTCTTTGGACTGTACACCCTTCTACCATTCCACCCCATCCCCAATACTTGGAGATAAAAGAAAGCGAACTGTGGATAAGTCTCAATCTAATGTGCAAGCAGGAAGCTGAGATCTCACACAATGACTTACCTCCAACAGGTCTTTAACACGAGTCTTTTCCAGTGTACATTAATGTTTCTCATGTTTGTATTCAGTCAGTTCTTCTTAGGTTAACTGGCAGCTCTAATCACCATAAAGCCTGAAGTCCAAGGGGAAGTCACATAGTGAACTCACTTCCTAATATCACCTAGGGAAGACCCATAGCCATCTGAACCACCCCTGTAGCCCAGGAAAGCACCCACCCTACTCCCAACTGCCGGCCCAAATTATAATGTCAAATTTACTAAACATGCACAAGCCCAGTTTTCTCCTTATCATGACTTCTCAGAGATAGTGGCTTCTGCTCTGTGGGGGAGCATAGCATGAGGATTACTCCATTCCTCTCATAAGTCCCAAAGGTTTGTAAAACCCTAGCAAACCCTTTGTAAGGTCTGTTTCAGTGCCTAGTCAAAGTATTGGGGGTTTCATATACTTAAGAACTGAAGAAGAGGTGCTAGAAGAAAAACAATCTTCAGATGATAAAGTCTAAGCAGTATTTCAATACCAAATATGGCACTTGTTTTCTTTTGGAATTGTCAAATGGTAGTAATATTTCATTTCACAAATCCAAAGGCAAAAGAATAAATTTCTCATTTCTATGAAAATCAAGTTTCCAAAGAAAAGAAAAAGAACAATGAAAGAATGGAATCTAAGACCAGGTAAGCTCAGAGAGATATTTTACCTTATGCATTTTATTCTTCCACAAAATGCAACCATGTTCTGCATCTCTTCAGGGGAAGAGCCCTACAGAGAATGTTGATATCTCACTTTCCTATGACTAATTTTTATAATGCATAAACATTTTTTTGAGGCAGCCCTTAATGAGAACAAGAATAGACACTTAATTCTGGCTCCTGACGTTGTTCCAAAGGGTTCATGGCCCCAGGTGAGGCCCAACACCAAAGGTGACTTTGGGTAATGTAGTAGATAATCCTTCCCTAAAACTCCAGCTCCAACAAGTGGGCAAAGTTCACTTGACTTTTTCAAATATTTTCTGTGTGTCAAAGCTCTATCCCAGACTTTGAAATAACGCACTCCAAGCTATTTGTGGCAGCTCACATAGCTGAGCACTTTGTAATACGGTGAAGAGACTAATCTTCCTCCCCAAAATGCGTGCACAAAAGCTGCAGTGAACATGGGGATGCAGTGGCACTTCAAGGACCTGATATCGGTTCTTTCGAATATAGACCCAGAAGTGGAATTGCTGGGTCACACGGTAATTCTATTTTTAATCATGGAAACAAGCAAATATCCATCAACAGATAGAGAAGTTGTGGTGTATACATATAGTGGAACATTACTCACCCTTAAAAAAAGAAAATCCTGGCCTATGCAACAACATGAATGAATCTTGAGTACATTAGGCTAAGTTAAATAAGCCAGTCACAAAATTAAAAATATTGCATGATTCCACTTATATGAGGTGCCTAAAGTAGTCAAACTCATAGAAACAAAAAATAGAATGGTAGTTACCCTGGTTTGTGGCGAAGAAAAATGAGGAATTGTTTATTGTATATAAAGTTTCAGTTACGCAAGATGAAGAAATTCTACAGCTCTGTTGTACAACATTGTGCTTATAGTTAACAATACTGTACACTTAAAATTTTGTTAAGAGGATAGATCCCGTGTAATTTTCCTTATTGCAGTTTTTAAAAAGGAGATAAACAGAGTGACAACCACTAGCATTCCTTCTGCAGTCTTGTGGAATTTGAAGCCTTTGCTCACACTGTTCTCTCTAGAAGGCCCTTTTCTCCTTACCTCTCTTGCTACATGTGTGAGAGGCATGGGCCCTCATTGCTCTGTTATATGTAGAAAGCAACTGAGGCTGTCAGAGGCTATTTCTCCAAGACTCTCTGTATCACAATGCACTGGAGCATAGCATATACCCCATTTCCCTGTGGTTACAGGCACTCAGGTCTCTGACTTTGGGAGGGTTGTTTGAAGGAGTAAACAACTAAAATTCATATTGTATGTACTTAGAATGGTATTTAGCATTAGCTATTATTTGTATTTTAACTAATAAAAGTAATTATTTTGGTCATTGAATGAAATGTGTTGATATGTGATAAGTGCCCTCTGGAATGGATAGTCCAAGACTGCAGTAACCCCGCATGTATCCCCAGTGCCAATATTTGTGCATGATTATATTGTTTTTATGGTGTGTTTTGTTTCAGGCTGGTGGGGAGGAGGTGGTGAAGAGGTTCATCAATAGAATTATATTCCAAGAGTCGCTTTTTCTGAAATCAGACCCTGTTCCTACAAAAGGTTCCAAGTGTCACACCTCCTATTATAAGTGGAATATGTATTCTTTATATGTACAGACCAATTAAAGGAAACTACAGGATTCACTATGGTAGGCTAAATCTGGGAACCAATCTTATAGCATGGGAACTGAGCAATCAAGCTTTTCACAGTGATTAAAGCTACAGGTTTAACAATGCCAAGGAGGAGGGATGGGCCAGTCTCCCCATGAATTCATTAATTGTGTTTATTGTACATATAGTCTACCTGTGTCTTTGAGGCTTGGGATCATAAAATATGAATGACTGCACCTAAACTACAGAGCTGTTGTTTCTGCTCATTCAGGTTCAAAGAGAACTCTGTTAGACCACAACTGCTGGGGTCCCAGCTCTTCCTAACAGGCCAACCAGCCCAGAGAAAACTTAAGCCATACATTCTACCCTACTGGTAATGGTTAAATACAATAGGTCACTTAGCAGAAACATGACTTAAATTAGGGGAAAAGAGAGATTTCAAGATGGCAGTGAAATAGGGGGAAGCTACACTCATCTTCTCCTCAACCTGAGTTACAACTAAATTAAAGAACGATCATCCTGAAAAACTAACTGAAGACTAGCTGAAGAGACTCTTATACCAAGGATTTATAGAAAAAAACATATGAAAACAGATGCCATTTTTCTTGGGTGGAACATTCACCTCTGTTTAGCATCAGTTTGAGGGAAAGCACTTGCCCCACCCTCTGGATTCTCTCTTGCTCAATCCTACAGAGTTTAGGCCCTGCTGAGAAGACAATTGCCTTGGTCAGGGTGTAGAGGTCTGGGCAGACACAGGAAGCATCAGTGACTAAGTCGTCTGGCTCAGAGAAGAACCCATTTCCCTTACTTTCCTGAGAACTTAACAGGTGCTTCCCCCTAATGGGAGATCCAATAGAAACACACTCCCAGCATCCAGCAGACCCAACTTTCAGGCTCTGAAGCCTTAGTACACCTGAATTCTAATGGCTCCACCCTGCTGAGGTCAGGGCAAAATTCAAAATGGACTGGGTCTTGTGGCTCTGGTGAGGGGACCACATCCACCACCATCTCTGAAGCCAGAATGGCACCTCTCCCTCACCAGAGATCCACTAGCCCCATTCTCCCAACTCCACCAGAGGCTCTTTTAGTGACTGAGCTTAACAGTCATACAACGGGCTAAGGTAGGTTGAGACAGATCTCGAAGTGACTTAGGACTTTTGCTGACTTTCCCCGAGACCCAGTGCTGGAAAAAGCTGGCCATAGTGCACAGTTGGTCCTTCCTATGCACACTCAAACCCAAGAGAGGCAGCTACAAACTATAAAAAGCTTGTAGCTCCAAACAGATTGCCAAGGGCCAGGCACAGAGAGCATTACACATTAGTGTGAACCAGTGTCCCTCCCAAAAGGCCCAAAGATAACATACCCAGTGACAACACACTTCATACAACACCAAGGCAGGATCCCACATTCCTAGAGCAGCCAGCTCAGGTGATCAAAGAGACTGTGCCAGTAGGTCCCAGAGCACAACTCCTATGTGAGGCCAACCCACAAAGTCTGAAAGTCATAGGAGATCTATCTAATACCTAAAAACAAACACAAAGAGTCAGCTAAAATGGGGACATAAAGAAACAAGACTCAAATGAAAAAAACAGGAGAACTTTCTAGAAAAAGAACTAAATAAAATGTAGGCAAGCAATTTATCAGATATAGTGTTCAAAGTAATGGATATGGGATGTACAAGTAACTTAGTGAGAAATACAATAGCATGAGAAAGAATATAGAAACCACAGAAAGGACCACTAAAAAAAGAATACAATATCTGACATGAAAAATAGATTGGAAGGAATTAACATAGGTTGGATGAAGGAGAGGATCAAATCAGCAATTTGAAAGACAAGGTAGGAAAAAACACCCAACCAGAGCAACAATTTTTTTCAAATGAAAGAGAATTAGAATAGTTCAAGAGAACTTTTGGACAACATGAAACATAACATCCATATCATAGGGGTACCAGAAGTACAAGAAATAGAGCAAAAGATTGAGAATCTATTTGAAGAAACAATGACTGAAAACTTCTAACCTGGTGAAGAAAAAAGACACCCAACTCCAGAAAATAAGAAAAGTCACAAACAAGATGGTCTCAAACAATATGAAACCAAAAAGACCCACACAAAGACACATCATAATTAAAATGCCAAAGGTTAAAGACAAGGAGAAAGATAATTACCTACAAGGAAGCTCTCATGAGACTGTCAGCTGATTTCCCAACAGACACATTTCAGGCCATAAAGGATTGGCATGAAATATGCAAAGTTATGAAAAGCAAAAAATTTACAACCAAGACTAGTTTACCCAACAAAACTGGTTTTTATCATTTAAAATTGAAGGAGAAATAAATAACTTCCTAGAAAAGAAAAAGCTAAAGGAGTTTGTTACCACCAAAACATATTACAAAAAAATGTCAAAGTGATTGCTTTAAGATGGAGAAGAAGAAAAAATAGAGGAACATAGTTAAAATAATAAAATAGCAATAAATACATACCTATCGATAATTACTTTAAATGTAAATGGCTTAAATGCTCCAATCAAAAGATATATGCCAAGTGAATGTATAAGAAAGCAAGGTCAACATATATGCAATATAAAACAGATCCACCTAGGAATGAAAAATGCACACAGACTAAAAGTATAGGGAGGGAAAATATATTTTATGCAAATGGAAATTTAAAATTATGGGGTAATAATACTTATGTGTGACAAAATAAACTTTAAAGCAAACCCTATAGTAAGAGACAAAGAAGGACAAAACATAATGATGAAGGGAGCAATTCTATAAGAGGATATGACCCTTGTAAACATTTATGCACCCAACATAGGAGAACTTAGTATGTAAAAAGAATTTTGAGGGACACAAAGGGAGAGATTGACAGTAATATAGTCATAGTAGGGGATTTTAACACACATTGACATCAATGGATATATCATCCAGACAGAAAATCAATAAGAAAATGGCCTTAAGGGACACACTGGATCAGAGAGATTTTACAGATATCTTAAGAGCATTTCATCTCAAAGCAGCAGAATATATATTCTTTTCAAGTACACAGGTAACAGTATGTAGGGCACACCTTAGGTCAAGAAACAAAACAAGTCTCAGTAAATTTAAGAAGATTAAAATCACATCAAACATCTTTGATTACAATGCTATGAAACTAGACGACAACCACAAGGAAAAAATGGAAAAATACACAAAGATACAAAGGCTCAATAACATGTAACTAAACTTGAATAGGTTAAAAATGAGATATAGGATTAAATCAAAAGAAACCTTGAAACACATGAAAACGAGATAATACCAATACTAAATCTGTATAACACAGTAAAAACATTTCTAAAGGGAAATGCATAGCATACAAGTCTACCCCAAGAAACAAGAAAATTAACAACTAAATGAACTGGGGAGAAAAAAAAAGACCAAAGTGAGTAGAAGGAAGGAAATAATAAAGATGACAGCAGAAATAAACAAAATAGAGCCTAATAACAATATAAAAGATAAATGAAATGAAGAGATGATTATTTAAAAAGATAAACATCATCAACAAACATTTAACCAGACTCATCAAGAAAGAAAGAGGACCTAAATAAATAAATATCCATTTATGCCAACAAAATGGACAACCTGGAAGAAATAGACAAATTCCTAGAAATGTCTCATCTTCCAACATTAAATCAGAAAGAATCAGAGAATCTGAATAGACAGATTTTAAATTGAGAAATTAAAGCAGTAATCAAAAAACTTCCAAGAAACAAAAATCCTTCACCAAAATACTTCAAATTTTTAACAAACATTCAAAGAAGAAATAGCACCCATCCTCCTCAAACTATTTCAAAAAATTCAAGAGGAAGAAATACTTCTAAGCTCATTTTATAAGGCCAGTATTACCCTAATTCCAAAACCAGCTAAAAGCACTACAAAGAGAGAAAATTATAGGCCAGTATCCATGATGAACATAAATGCTAAAATCCTCAAGAAAATATCAGTAAACCAGATCCAGCAATACATTAAAAAGGTCATACATCATGATCAAGTAGGATTTATTCTGGGGATGTAAGGTTGGTACAATACCCACAAATCAATAAACATAATACATCATACAAGCAAAATGAGAATAAAAAACACATCATTATATCAATAGTGCAGTACATGCATTTGATAACATCCATCATCCATTTATGATAAAAAAAAAACTCGGAGCGAAATGGTAATAGAGTAAATATACATCAACATAATAAAGGCCAGATAGATATGACAAATCCACAGCCTACATCATACTCAGTGGATAAAAACTAAAAGATTTCTGCTAATATCAGGAACAAAAGAGGAATGTCTGCTTTCACCACTATTATTCAACATAATACTGGAAGTCTTAGCCACAGTAATAAGACAAGAAGAAAAAATAAAAGGCATTCAAATTGGAAAGAAAGAAGTAAAATTGTCTTCATCTGCAGATGATGTAATACTGTATATAGTAAATCCTAAAAATTTCACCAAAAACACCTTACTGAGCTAATAAATACATTCAGTAAAGTAGAAGGATACAAAGTAAATATCCAGAATTTAGTTGTATTTTTATACACCAATAATGAACTATAAGAAAGAGAAACAATAAGAAACAATATCATTCATAATTACTTAAAAAAGAATAAAATACCTAGGAATAATTTTAAGCAAGGATGTAAAAGATCTGTATAAAAGAAATTTATAAGGCACTAAAGAAAGAAATTGGAGAAAATACAAATAAGTGGAAGTACATATTGTGTTCATGGATTAAAATAATTAATATTAAAAATTTCCACAGTACCCAAAGCAATCTGTAGATTCAACACAATTCCTCCCAGGATACCAATGGCATAGTTCACAGAACTAAAAAAATATTCCAAAAATTTATATGGAACCACAAAGGACCTTGAGTGCTTTCAGCAAATGGGAAAGAAGAATAAAATTAGGGGAGTCATGCTTCCTGATATCAAACTATACTACAAGGCCATAGTAATGAAAACAGCATGGTATTGGCATAAAAATAGACACAGATTAATAGGGCAAAATAGAAAGCCCAGAAATAAACCCATTCCTGTTAATATATGATAAAGGAGGCAAAACCATACAATGGGTAAGGATAGTCTACTCAATAAATTATATTGGGAAAATTGGACAGATATGTGCAAAAAACAATGAAAATAGACAACCTTCTTGCCTGTACACCATACACATGAATAAACTCAAATGAATTAAAGACTTAAATGTTGGACTCAAAACCATAGAAATCCTAGAAGAAAACATAGACAGTGAAAACTCATGCATTTCTCGTGGCTGCATTTTTTCTGATATATCACCCCAGGGAAGGGAAACATATATAAGAAAAAATAAACAAATAAGACTACATCAAAATAAAAAGGTTTTGCACAACAAACAAAACCATCAATAAAATAAAAAGACAAGCTACTGAATGGGAAAACATATTTACCGATGACATATATGATAAGGGCTTGATACCAAAATGTATAAGGAACTTATAAAACTGAATAAAACAATGCACCAAAACAAATAATCCAATTAAGAAATGGGCAAAGAACCTGAACAGACACTTCTCCAAGGATGGCCAATAGACATATCAAAAAATGCTCAACATCACTAATCATCAGAGAAATGCAAATTAAAATCACTGAGAGATATCACCTAACATCTGTCAGAATGGCTGTCATCAATAAATCAACAAAGAAGAAGAGCTGACCAGGACATGGAGCAAAGGGAACGTTTGTACACTGTTGGTGGAAAGCCACTGTGGAAAGCAGTATGGAGCTACCTCAAAAAATTGAAAAAGAAACTGTCTTATGACCTGGCAGTCCTGCTTATGGGAATATATTCTAAGAATCTTGAAACACCAATTTGAAAGAATATATGCACTTCTATGTTCACTGCAGTGTCATTTACAATAGCCAAAATTTGAGCTGTAGTACATTTACACAATGGAATACTACTTGGCTATAAAAAAAAAAAAAGGAAATCGTACCTTTTATAGCAACATGGTTGGACCTGGAGAGTATTGTGCTAAGTGAAATAAGCCAGTCAGAAAAAGAGAAATACCATGTGATTTCACTTATATGTAGAATATAATGAACAAAATAAACTAACAAACAACATGCACTCATAGATAGATAGAACAGGATGACAAGATTCAGAAGAGAAGTGAGTTGA
The DNA here is from genome assembly GCA_004027735.1 of Carollia perspicillata. Lineage (NCBI taxonomy): Eukaryota > Metazoa > Chordata > Mammalia > Chiroptera > Phyllostomidae > Carollia > Carollia perspicillata. The sequence goes on along the minus strand of PVKM010003470.1, from coordinate 37,510 downwards.
GGGCTGGGTGAAAAATGTGAAAAGATTAAATACAGAAAAAAACCCTCATAGACAAGATAATAGTATGGCGATAACAGCAGGGAAGACGTTGGGAGGAGGCAGAAGTGGGTAAAGGGATGATAAATAGTGATGAAGACTTGATTTTGTATGGTGAATATACAATATACAGCTACTGTATTATAGAATTGTATATCTGAAACCTGTATAATTTTATTAACCAATGCACCCCGATAAATTCAATGAAAATAAAAATATATTTAATTATAAAAATAAATAATATAAAAATTAGGGAGAGAAATATTTATATTTGCCTTACAATGTAATGAGTCATGTTTAAGTCTGAATGTGGAGGGCATTTGTACAGATTACCATATGTGGGCAGGTTATGAGCAGCTATGCCCCCATCCCCGCTCAAGACACAGGCTGAGGAGCTGCTCTCCAGTGTGCTGAGTGCTACCATGGTCTCCATACCTTGACAGGTCCCAGAAGTTTGTGAAGAGCCTATCCAATTTGCAGGGAAGTCTATGCCCCAGAGATGGGGTTCCCCTTTGTCTCTCTTCCTTCAGCAGTTATTGGGGTTCATCCTCTTTATACACTAATTTTATTTACTCTATACTTCCTGTTTCTGTAAAATCACACATCCATAGGCAAACCAGCAATGCCATTCACCAGGGCTTTTACACACAGGCATCCTGACTCATAATTAAGTAGCGAATGTCTTATGAGAGAATAGAATGATAATAAGTGGATATTTAATAAAGGGCTTTCTGTTATTTTCACTTGAATAATTAAAGAAAGCCCCCAAAATTTTAAAAGTAATGTATATACTCAAGGACTTCACATTAAGATAACATTTTCTTTATCATATTCATATCTATGTTTATCCATTGATTTTGGAATTTACTCAATAATTGCTACTTGTGTCCAAGGTCTTCTTTATACATTAGCCTCATGACTAGTTTACATGTATTAAGTGGTTTAAATCTGGATGACACATTATCATAAAAATAGACTCTAATAATTTTAGATACAATTAGCCAAGATTAATCTATGTTACTGAATACAAATTTGGGTCCAATACTCACACCCATGAGATTTACAATCTGTGTTTTATGTAATTCCACATTCATTGTTAATATACATTTCACAATATCTACTACTAATAGTTAGGTCAATTAACTGGCTCAAGTTGCAACATGCATGCTTGTTTTGATACATTTCAATAAAAGTCACCACACACATTATGAGTTTCAAAGGTAATTCCAATAAAGGAATACAAATAACTGATCTTGTTAGGAGTCACTGTTAATGTGTTTTACAAACTTCTTAAATGGCATTTCTAAAACTGTATTTTATTTAATTTTAATTGCTGAGTCATTCACCAAACTCAACTGTAATTAACAAAATCAGTGGAAAACACATGTTTTTCCAAGAGTTAGAACAGCCTTATAGAGGCTCACAAGAAACACATTATATTTACAGAAATTTTATAGTAAGTTACAAAATCACATTAAAATTTCAGGAATTGTTAAACTTTACCATTATTAAATAATATATAAACTTATGGATTAATACTATATTAAATACAAAATTTATAAGAATTCAAAAACCATCACTTCCTATATATTTTACTCCATTTCACTTTGACCTATATTCTTGACAACTTTTACACCTATTATATCGGCATGGTGGAAGTACCATGTAATAGTGAGCTAATGTGCATCTATCTAGTCCTAACTCTGATTGATCATTATCTTTTTGTCAGCATGAGATGGGCCACAATGGGAGTACTGATGCTGCAGAAGTCAGCAAACTTCAGGAGCAAATCAGGGCTTGACTTATTGTTTTGGTGATTGGCCACACTTAAGAAAATGATGAAGTAAATGTTGATAACACAGATTATACTTAAAAGTGTTTTGTGTATATAGTCGTGGCTATATACAACTACATTTTTAGCTGGCTCCACAACATAAGTGACCACCAAACTTGTCTCGTGTGTCCCCGCTAGCTTGCTGCCTTATTGGAAATCCACACATTTGTTAGTGATGTGATTAAAGGCATCAACAATCTGTTTAAACATGTGCTTTAAGGGAGCAACCTGTTCAGCTAGTGCTGCCACTAGAACATTGTATACAAATTCTCAAGAGATGTAAATTTTGGTGTGGGAGAGCTGCTGAGGATGCACGACAGGGAGCTGTGGATGGCAGCTGTGGTGCTGCAGCCCCAGAAACACAAGGACCAGGAGAAGAGAATTAGGAAAGAGCTGTGATAAGCATTACTATCCTTTCCTTTTTGTAAATGATAAACTGATGCAACACAGATATGTTGAGTTCTTTAATATTTAACACTTCGTAGGCAGCTGAACTGAAGGAGGGATTCTGCTGCCTGTATCTCCCTCCTGCTACCTGTTGCTCTGTCAGTCTCCACAAAATCCCTGTGGGCAGAGGTTGCAGCTTATTCACTTTTATATCTTGATTTCTTAGCGTAGAACCTGATCCACTGTTAAAACCAATACAATATCATCAGTCCTAATATTAGACACACACAAAAAGCAATATTGATATATGCCAAAAATACTAAATTGTCTTATAACATGACCTCATTTTATCATCACAACCACCCCAGGAATTAGGCTTTATTATCCCTGTTGTGTAGATTAGGAAACAGAGAATCTAAGAGGATATGAACTTGCTCCAGATGGGGTCTAGTTTAGCAAGTCTACCTGATTTCCTAGTTAGGGAATGGGCATTCTAAATATTGGGGTGGCCAAAAAATCCATGTTTTTTTTTTCCATAAAATGAAGAACATGTTTTTCATTTTCACCAATAACTTCATTGATTTGGATATTTTGAGTATGTTGACTACCTCCCATGTGATACAATGTTGATTGTTTTCAATTAACATATCAATTTGATCGCTATCAAATTCAACTGGTCTACTCGACTGTGGAGCATCATCCAACAAGAAATCTCCAGCACAGAACTCTGCAAACCACTTTTGACACATTTGATTAGTTACTGCACCTACTCCATATACTGCATAAATCTTGTTTTGCGTTTTTGCCTTTCAATTACATTTTTACCTTTCTTGATAAAATAAGGCACAATATGCCAAAAATGCTGCTTATCTCCTTCCATCTTCAGTATTAAAAAGGCTATACAAAAATTCACCAATTTTGATAAATGTTTTTAATGCACACTGATATGACAGCAGTCACAATACAATCTAACAAAACTGTTTTGAATGAAGTTAAAGATGACTAAGCACCACTAGAGCCATTTTATGGAAAAAACCAAACCAACTTTTGGGCCAACCCAATAAATACATGGTTTTACTCTGGAAATATGCTCTTTGAATGTCTTTGAGTGACTCTTTCTCAGATATTATCTGAACATACAGACTCTATTTTTGCAGGCTGTGCATTTTATGATTCTTTAAGGTTGACCTTGACTCAATGAATAAGATAAACAGAGTCCAGAATGTCTACCCTCCAAACCACCTGATCGAAGGTAGCATCAAGGGAAGATACCAGAAAGTAAGGGTGTCTTTCCATGCTGAAAGTCACCAGCAATGCCAAACTGATGACACCCAGGGTCCATTGAGCACTCTTCTCCACCTTTTATGCTACATTCGACTTCAACCACCACTCCTTCCTGCCTCAGGTTTCATACTCTAGCTGGAGGCCTAACAGCTTGAAGGCTTTGAAGTAAATCTGACTCTTTCCCCACTCCATGACCAGTTAGCAGTGGGACGCTTGGTACCTTTCCTACTCTGAGCCTCAGTCTCCCTACTCAGTGCGAGAAACCTTGCTGCATAGGTTTACTACTAGGGTTAGTTACATAAAATGATGCTCCTTAGTGTTTACCACAGTGAGTGTTATACAGTGTAGCACCAGGTACCACTCACTTCTTCCCCACTACAGAGAATGATATGGACCAAAGTCGCGTATCAAGTGAGAGACAAGGCATGTTGCAGTCTTGGCTGGTGTCCCAATGTGTCCTCCTGCAGAGGCCCATCGGAGTCATCCTTAGTCTCTCACCCTAGTTCTGAAACAGCAGGAACCCAGTTGCATTAAAGAAGCAAGGGATGAGTGACAGTTGTTCACTTGTAAAACCTGAGACCTCACCTGCTGCATACCAGGAGTGAGCACCTCCTTCAAATTTATGGCCAAGTCCCAGATCTGACATTAAGCATCTACCTTTCCGTGTTTCTAACTAGAACTCCTGGCCAGCCAGGGTGGGAAGATGTCTTATTTATTTCTAATGATATACAGTAGGCATTCAATAAGTGTTAATTGAACAAATGAATTATTATGTAATCACTCTTTGGTTCTGTGGAACCATAGGAAGGGTTCCATAAGAAGAATTTTACCTACTGTATTGGTTTTTCTAAGGCAGGGATCACCAAAGTTTTTCTTTAAATGGCCAGATAGTATATATTTAGGCTTTGCAGTCCATATTGTGTCTGTAACAGCTACTCAACTCTGAGATTGCAGTGCAAAAGCAGCCATAGATAGACAGAAATGCATGAGCATGGCTGTGCTCCAATAAAACTTCATTTATAAAAATAGGTGGTGGAATAGATTGGATGAAGAGGTTGTAGTTTCCTACTTCTGCTTTTAGGGTTGGCAAGGATCTCTCGTTTTAAAAATTAAGTGCCATAGCAAACTTCATAACACATGTTTTCAAAATATAAAGCCTTCAAACAACTATGCCTAACCTGGTTGGCAGGTTCAGAGTATCATTCATTCATCCTATGATTTTGGATCCTATTATGGTGCAGCACTTTTCTAGGGGAAAAACAGGAAACAGTTCCATAAATATAACTTTATTTTCATAGTTGATCCTGACATACTTGCACCTGGAAGTGTGTTGCTTATTATTTGCCTTTGTTTGTCTCCACTGGCTTCTGGACATTTCTTGAATGGCTTTCAAGATATCCCTTGCCCACTTGGCATCATCTCTATCTTATCTCAATTTGGCATGACCTCAATAACTCCACTCACTACAGCTTTGTCTCTTTGTTTCTGGAACATACTATAGACTTTCTTGAACAATATGGTGTGGCAATAGAGCCAGGGATGGGAGCTTGTATCCTTTCACTGTTCCTTCCGGTTGACCTTCCAGTTTGAGCTCATGAGAAGCAGCAGCAGCTAAAGCTGTAGATGTGTGTGTAATTTTTTAAAAATATAATTAAAATGTTAGAAAATCTTTATCTAAACACTTTAAATATAAGGTATATACCATCATTATATATTTAGACAAGAATATAATTTAAATGGATAAACTTGGACAATATTTTTCGATGCACACTCATACTGGAATGAGAGCATCCAAATCATCTTTGAGTATTATTAGCATTTAGCAATAAATGCTAATTTATTTATTAGCCAGCCTAACTGGACAAAGGAAGCCTCAAATGTGATAGAGAGACACAGACCATAAATCCAGACGGTTTCCATTAATTCCAACCTAACTAGCACATTGCTCCATGGGAACCATCAAGTCATTTTTTCCTTCACATTACTGGCCCATAGAAGATTAACTACTAAAGAACTCAATACATTTGTGTTGTTTCAGTTTGTTTTTTTATAACAAAAAAGAAAAGGATAATAATATTTATCATAAAAGTATTCACAAGAATGAAATCCAAAGGTTGTTTGAGTCTTCTCAGAGGAAATATGTTCTTAAATAAAACATGACTAGACTACTTACTGATGATATGAAGCTGAATGCTTTATGAACATCCCATGTGAACATCCCACTTATAGAAATTACAAAACCCAGCCTCCAAAAAAGGTAAATTCAAAATATTGGGAATTTTATTTTCTATGCACATACAAAGCTCACCCTGAAAAGGAACATTGATCAATAAAGAGGAAATGGGTAACTTGTGTCCAACCAGCTGAACCAGCTAACATATATAGACATAGTTTTAACTAGTGATATTCTGGTAATGTTTAACAATAAGTTTTTGAGGAGCAAAGGAAAGGTTTGGAGCATCCACCTAATTCTTTAAACACTCTCACAGGGACTGAAGTCACTGATCATAAAGTTGAGAGAGAGCCCCAGCTGAGCTCTGTAGAGCTGGGGCAAGTGGCTCCAGCGACCACTGAAACAGTAAGTTCTGACCAGTCTAGGCTCAGCTGCATGGCAGAATGGAAAAAAAAAAAAAAACACTGGAGAGGCTGTTGGAAGATGTTGTTCATGTCCCAGTTTCAAATAACTATGAAGCCATGTAAGTCATTCGTTCTTGGAAACTGAGTTTTCGCACCTGGAAAATGAGTAATAACAGCTGTCCTAGAACCTCCATGAGGTGGCCATGAGGATGAAAGAAATTTATGGAGGCACTTTAAATTCTAAGATTCTATACCATTATAAGCTATTATTACCAAAGCATTCATCACATAGTATGACAACCCTTATACATATCTTTATTTTAACATACTTTTATTAGAGCACTAAGAAATCTACAACTTCCATCTGACCTTGCAGAGGTGTCTGTTGAGTATCCAGCCTAATTTGTATCAGTATTTTTTAACTAGTAAAATTTGAAATCATTCATTAATCTAATTATTGTAGTAAATTCTGGATTACGCTAGAGCTCCTCTAAAATTCACGGAATCATTTTGAAAGGATAGCACCATACTACCATGTGGAGAAGAAAGCCTAATGCCCAACTTCATAAGCTCTTAGGATAAAAGATACTTCTCCATGAGAAGATGTAACTATTGCTAACTAATTTTAACTGATTGATAAACAGATTAGAGCAATCTTTTTCCTAGAATTCAATTTAAGAACAGTATACGAGGGGTACCCCCCAAAAAGAGAATTACCTTCTGGAGGGACAGCCCCTTGTAGCACAGGCTTCCCCTACTAGGTGAGTGCTCTAGAAACCCATTTGTATCAGTGTCCTACCTGGTGGTGTTGTGAGAGGCTGCATTCAACTCCAGTGACTTTTTTAAGACTCTTTCAATGTGTTTGCCCATTTCATGATGAATGATTTATGAGTGCACCTGCCCACACCATACTATGAAAACTGAGTATTCAGCAGTTTTTGACCACTGTGCTCCATCCTCCCTATTCACCCAATCTCACCCCAAGTGACTTTTTTTTGTTTGTTTCCCTGGATTAATGTTTTGCCAACATGGAAAAGGTTAAATAAAAAATGGCAGAAGCACTAAAAGACATCAAAACTGATGAATTCAAAAACTATTTTGAGTAGTGGAAAAACATTTTAATAGGTGTACTGCATCAAATGAAGAATACTTTGAAAGTAACTGAAGTTTAAACCTGTAAGAATCAATACACAGTTTTTTATAAATAAATTCTGTTTTTGGTATCCCCCAAAATATTATATTAAAAACTTGAACCCCAGATGTCATTAACTCATTTCCATTAAGACCTTCAAAACACCTGGGAATTGAATCTGAATTCCTACCTGTCACTTGACCTTCTTTAAGACTTTATCTTTCCTAAGCCTTGATTTGTCTGCATGGAAAATAGCTTAATATCTATGCCATAGAAATTTTATGAGAAATAAATCTGGTTGTATAAATGACAGGCATGTAGTTTATTTTCTATTCATATATGCCATTTTTAATTGACATTGAATTGTTTCATATACAATAATGCTGAAATCTCAATGGGTACCTGTTTTGTACACAATTATTGTAATAAGCAACATAGACAAAAACAGAGTAGAATTGCTATTTTCCAATACAATATTCCTCCTATGGATTGAATTGTGGGATTTATAAAACTAATTTCTCCTTGAAATTTTCCTCAAAATGGTTTGGGTATATAGCAGACACCCCTGGTTGTCTAACTTTTCATTTTTTCTCAGAAGGCAGAACTGATATTTAGTTTAAACATTAACCAATATGGGAATGTTTACTTACCCTCTCCCTAAATCTAGGTATAAATGGTAATGGGTTGAAGTCATTAATAACAGTCATCTTCACCACGCCAGTGGTTCAGCTAGGCAAGTGAGCTATTTTTGACTAATATATTATAGAAGGAACCCTTCTGGGAGTCTTCTAAGAAATGTTTTCACACTTCTAGGAAATGGACTCTGGAACTAGATGGCCCACTTCCCATCTTTGGACAGTAATACCTTGGTCTAGAAGTAATACCTGGAAGATCTGCAACCTTCTTGTTCTGAGAGCCTGAGGATGAAGCCAACATAAAAGGCAGAAAAAAGGGATGAAACAAATCTGGTTCTTAAGACACTCAAGAGCTGTTAAATCAACCAACCTGAAACCTGCCTTATTTTTGGACTTGTGTTTTTGGGGTGTGTGTGAAATCATAAATTTCTTAATAGTTAGAGTTTTCTCTTACTTGCAGCTCAATGAGTCTTTACTAATTCTTGTCTTAATGCCAAGGACCTTAAATATATTAAAAGCAGTTGTCCAAACTCATCTGAAAACATATGTTGCATCTTGGAGGATTTACTGTGAGATGAAGTGCTATCATCATATGCAGCATGAAGGTCAGGTAAGTAGAATCTCTCACCCAAAATGATGTCACCTAAAGCTCCTGGGGCAGCATAGCTGGTGATCAGAGTGCTTATGGACATTTGAACTTGCTAAAGAGCTGACTAATCTCTCATCTGTAATTACTTGAGAAAAGTTCTAAGCAGAATGTGTTTCCATCTTCTTGCTTTACCTTTCACTACATCTGAGAGTATTTTTCTAAACTAACAAAACTCTCAAAGAATGGGAAAATGGGGTTAAAAAATGACATCACTTACAATGTTTGCCTGGTACAGATGTGGACTAACCCACCAGAATGACCTCCCCAAACTAGAATATACCAATAAAATTGCATGGAAGGTGCTTCATCATGGTTAATAGTGATTTTTAAAAAGAATGATTTCACATGTCTCATAAACTCAATTAATTATGTTGTTATACTTCTAAAATATAGAGGGGTTGGGGAATATGTCAGGAAAGCTTCAGTATCATACTAGAAACCAGAGGTTCAAAAGTTCAGGGAAAACAAAAAAAAAATGTTGTTTTAAAGAATAAAAAATACAATGTCAAGATGGATTCAAATAAATATACCAAGGAACATTTTTAATGTAATAAAACTTTGAGGAATATAAGGAATGTAGTAATAAACATCGACAAAAAACATTTGCATGTTCCAGAGATTCAGAAGAAATTGAAGACAGTTCATCTATATAAAATATGACCCTTTGAGTATTGCCAAGGTCAATGAGACCCAGAACAATCAGTTTGATCTAAAACTGGTTTGCTCATGTTTTTTATTTGTGCTAGTTCCTCCCTTTCTTGTACGTCTACCTCTCTCTTTAACTTCCCTACCATCCCTCCAACTTTACCTCCCTAGCACATACTTTATAATTGTCCCAGAACACATTTTGAAAGCAGAGGAAAAATAGAGTGACCAATTCATGATTTCAGGAGCTATTTTTTCTGAATTTCTGTTTCTTATTATACCCCACTACCTTTGTTTCTTTATGGGTTGACATTCAGTGATAATAGGTAGGACAGACACATGTTAATTCAAATCATCTGAATCCTTTTAGTACAAATTAGTCAAATGTTTCCTCAATACTACTCCATTTCTGTATCATACTACTTGTCTCCCTATTTTCCTTGGAATCTTTTACAAGCTTTCGTCTTTCACAGGTTATAGAGTATATGGTTTGAACTAAAGTTTAAAATTATGTGTTCGAGGTTGAGAAAGTAAAATTTGAGTCTTTTAAGGAATTGATAGATTTTAAAATCCTCTGCCAAATATTAAGGTAGTTTAAGCTTCAAATAACCTCTTGAAACAATACTTATAATTGCTCCCTGTGTGTGTAATTGCAAACCACTTTAAAATTTTCAGAAATATTGATATTGGAAATAAAGTGTGAAGGAAGAGATTTAATTTTTTTTAATACAAGTAAAGCAGAGTTTCAAGTCAGAAACAAATGAGCACATATTGTGGTTTCCGATGACCAAAATTACAAAAGCAAAATTTGCAAGTCAATAAAGCAGAATGGTTATAGTATTATTAGGAAGAGAAGGTTGTTGTTAAAGTTGCATAAATATTTTCTTTATAACTCCCATTTATCTCATTTTTCTTTAGGTATAAACTTCTGAAAAACACTGTATTTTTCTTGAAAACTTCCATGCTAAAATTTTCTGTTTCTCTAGGGGTCATTTATTTACATTTTGGAGAAATCTGAGTAACATCTGTTGAAGGGCTTTGGCTTTTAGAGAATAAAGTGGAGGAAGCACAAAATAATATACTTATCTCTCAAAAACTATGCACTCATTTTAACTTTAGATTGCTAATTAATAAGGAAAAATAGAAGGATTTTTACACAGACCTCAACAAGAAAGGTAATTTTGTAAAACAATTGAGCTTAAATAAAAAGTATTTATATTAAACAGTGAATTTTTCTCTAAATGCATTATATTCTTTTTAACTCACTCCCCAGAAACATGTGCTGAGTGTTCTACCTTTTCTCTGTTTCTTTAGTTTAAGATAGCATATTAATTCCCTGAGAATAAATACTGAGAGGCAGCTGTATGGTCTCAGTTTAACATTAGGCCATGTAATTATAGAAATACCTAGAATTTTTATAGCTTTTCATCCTCTGAGGACTCAATATTCATTCACATTATATTACTGCACTGGCTCCTACATAATGCCCATGAAGCACCTGCTACAATTGAAGAATTGGCCATGCTACAACCTTAAGAAGGCTGGGAAAGAGCATCAACAGTCATTAGAGCCTCAGAAATAAAACTCTGTCTCTGGATGGATTGGTGTTCTGTTCCTGAATTCACTGGGCTCCACCTAACTTGTGTTTCCTTCCAGAACATTCTAGAAGCAGGAGACTCAGGGGAGTCATGAATATAACTTACTGACCTTACATATATGTCAACTACATTTTTTTAATGTCTTAGAATTACAGAATTACTCTGCCTAGTGGCTCAATACCAGAGATCATTGCCAGGCTTCGTAAGAGAGTTCCATTCTATTACTCCCTTACAGCATCCACTCCCAATGAGAACAGTGCACATTTTTGCTCAACAATTTGCAACAAATTTGAATATTAATACTAAATTCTAATCTATTTATACACTCATGATTGTAATAAACTATACACTTCCTGTATGGAGTATCAATCCATTGCTGTCAGCTGGTTTATAAACAGCTGGCAGAAAAATTTTCCTAGGAATGCTGAAAGTGTACATAAGAATTACCCCCAGTCTAACATAATGGAACAATTAATCCTGTATGGAGAAGAGCTCTGAGTCACAAGGGCTGGCAGTCATATTGGGAGATTTCATATTGGTGGTGTAGTTGGTCTATGTCCTTGTAACAGCTATCTGTTTTTTAACACTAGGTATAAGGTGTTGTGGGAGCTCATGAAAGAGAAAACTCACCCAGGATTGAAGGATCAGGAAAGACCCAAAGGAAATTCCAAATTTAGATGTGATGGCCTGGCTAGTCTACTACAGAAAGATTGGAGGGAAAGCTTTCTAGGGAGGAAAAAATAGCAGCACATACAAGAGCTTACATATAAGACAATTGGTACCAAGGGTTGCTAGTAGCTCAGTGTTCCAACAGAGACCATCGTTTGTTGAATAAATAAATGAAGGACATCTCTAGAATGTTCCCAATTTGTTCTAAATAAAGACTTAAAACCTCTTCAAATAGTAACAGAATACCTACCTTGAGACTATTTCTCTTCCTCTTGTGTAAGAGTCTTCATTTCCTAGTGGCATGGATTTTTTTCCTTTGCACCAAAACCCATCACCTCCTTCTCCTAAGGGGAAGTGTTTACATAAGCAGTATAATTTGTTTTTATTGGTGATTTTTGGCTCTGGGATTATATTTCTTATACTCACAGTGTTTTGAATGTGACATTTAAACCTAACTTTGCCCTTTTTTCCCAAAACTACATTAATATGGTAGAAAGCTTAGCAAACAATCCAGGCAGAAATGCCTGTGAAAGTTCACTCCAAGTGCCACAAAAATGTAAATTGTTTTTTTTTTTCTCTGCATATGGGTATTTAGTGTTGTTTCAGAGTTTCAGATTTTTATGAGCACTTAAAATTTTGGATCTGATTTGGATCTGTGCTCACATTAACTCATTTCAAATTAGTGGAATGTCCATGTTCTAGCTAAAATAAAAATGTCACCAAATCAGAACTATAACAGCATGGGCATAAAGAAAAAGTTTTCAGATATCTTAAGAAATTATGTGAAATTAAAATGGAAAACTAACCAACATATACATAAGTAAGTGGGACCAAAATAATTTGTATCAAATAATACTAATACAGTTGCATGGTTCAACTGAAGGGCATCATTTTTTATAGCATTTATCCTATTATCTAGAATAGCTAGTAATTTTAGAAACCATAAAGCCCACCCCAGTTGTCTCAGTCCTAAAAATTCTGTACTGATTAAGACAATAATAACTTTCTGATCATATGATACACATAAACATATGCATGTTAAAGTTTTGCAAATATATTTATTTTTCCTAACAATCCTTATGATTTAATTTGAGAGCTAAAAATGGGAGTGGTTATAAAGACAGCCTCTCCAATTCTCTCTCTGTATTGTCTTCTAGTTTCTACAGACATCCAGGTCCTACAAAAATTGGGCCACTATACATTGGGACATTATTTTATTATCTCTAATTTTTTTAAGTTAAGTAGTGCTATACTCATATTCCCTATAGCATGGGAAACACACATTAAAAATCAGAAAATCTGCTTTTTTATTAAATTTATCAGGGTGACACTGGTCAATAGGATCATATAGATTTCAAGTGTACACTTCCATGACACATCTGTTTTTAAAAACCCAGAATCTTTATTTTTCTCAGCATTAAGAATACCTGACTATATTGATTAGTCAATTTTAGAACTAAAATTTTTATACAAGTTAAATGTTAGTTTCTAAGTCACCACCTTGTTTAAGCTCTGTGCTTTAAAGAATTTGGAGTGGAGATGGTTTAACTTATTTTTTCTCCTTTCATTCATTCTCTTGCCTTAGGACTCACACTCAAGTCCTTACATCAGAAGACTTCTAACTCTTCTTACAGAATAACCAAAACCAAGCTCACACTCTCCAAATCATAAATCTGTTTTTATATTCAAATCCTATTTGATCTAGATTGATGTTTGGAAGGTGAATCAAGCCTAAACTTTTTGAACATTTGGGAAGAAAAATAAGTACTCTTACTAAAAATGGGAAGAGGTAAAAACCTGTATCTTCAGTCATAACAATGAGGGAGCCAGGGTCCCAGAACTCTGGGAACGAACTCCACATTCTGAGGCAGAAGCTCCAGCTCCTCCCAAGTTGAGGGTTGAGTCTAAAGAGGAAGAGAGGTTCAATGAATTATTCTTCCACATGTGGTTTTATGACACTTGAAAGATTTTCTTAAAACTTTAAAAGATAAAAGATGTGAGTCTAGCACCTCTACCACTTTTAACACTGTTATTGATTTTATACCAGATTTAAATTGCACAGATAAAACTACAAGACTAGTTCAAACAGAATTTCAGAGAAGCAGTTAAAAGCACAGGTATCAGCCAGCAAGAACAAAAGCCAATTAATTGTTTTTTTTTCTTTTCTTCAATTTTATTATTCATAGGATGATAAAACATGTAGGAAGAAGATTAGGTGTTATAAAATATACTCTGCTGCTCTAAAAAAGATATGTTTATTTTAAAAATATAATAATAGCCAATATATTACTTTTCTCACTGTGTATATGATAGTAGATAAAAATTAATATAGTGCAAAAATTTAGAACACTAAGTAAATTCCAACATCTCTGAGTAGAAAACACATTATTTGTGTATCCACTCTCTAATAAATTATGTTCATTTCAATATGTATTTAAATATATAATATAGAGAGTTTCCAAGATGGTTGCAGAGTAGATGGAGCTATACTCAGCTGCTCCCAGCGCCAAACCAAATTTACAACTAAATTATAGAGCAACCCAAATAACTAACTGAAGCCTAGCTGAACTGAAATTTTACAGCAGAAGCCATAGAGAGATTGCTAAGAGGGGTGGAAGAAAATGCACATAGGACTTGCCTCAGCAATCACTGAGAAGCTTGATTGAAAAGCTGGAGATTGTATCTCAGCTGCAAAACTCCCTTCCTCCAGAGTGTGGGGTCTCAAACCCATGCAGGGACCACCAACCCAGAGCAACAGAGATGAGGAAAGGAGCTTACATAACATCTGATGATAAAAATCAGTGGGGATTCAGTCCACTTGCAAAAAAGGAGATTCTGCTAGAGCGACAGATACTACCCTCCCAGAGACAAGCACTCTTATTGTTACAACACCAGCTTAGGGAGTGCACTGCCTAGTTTTCCATCTTCTGGTGACACTTCTCTGCTGTGCTTGGGTCCTCCAGAGGGGTCTGCTGGCTGCACCCAGTAGGGAATTTTGGGTATTCTTTTCTGGGGAAGTTCTTGGAAAGACTTAGTGATTGAACTGTGTAGCTTTGGAAAGGGAAACATTCTTCCCCACCTGTGAACAACGAGTTCTCCCCATCCTACCTGTTGAATCACGTGTCCTGCCCTGCCACTCTGTGGCTCCACCCTGCTGAGTTCAGTCATGTAGGGGGAATCAGAGTGCTGCACAAAACTGGGACTTTTCAGAGTGCCCTCTCTGGGGAGGCTTTTGTCCAAGAATCAGACAGTCAGGTGCTGGGTAGTGTGTCTACATCATAGGGGATGGTGGGGGCCACTTCAATCTCCCCTGTAAGCTCAGCCCACTCTATTCCAGGGGAGGAAAAGTGCTTGACTCCATCCTATTGGCTTGTCATCTCCATCCTAATGGGAGATGTTTGGATTTGTGCCATCAGCACTGGTAGCCCTGCCCCCACAGAGATCAGTTCTACAGGAGGAAGGGAAAGCTATTTAGAGCAGGGACATTCAGAATGTGTCTCCCTTGGAGGCTACTGTCTGGGACCAGTTCAAAGTGCTTGCCCCACACCCCCAGAAACAACCGGCATCAACTCCAATGGGAGATTGGATCTGTCCCCCATGAGCCTCAGTGGTTTCACCCTGCTGAGCTTGCTCCTGCAGCGGGGCTGGCTGGCTGCACGCAACCTGAACCTGTGGCGTGCTGCTCCTGGGGGAAGTGGAGTTGGAGACTTTGGCCAAGACTGAGTGGTTTGGCTCTGGAGTAGGGGCCATTTTCTCTCAACTAGTGCCTAACCAAGCAACACCTAAGTAGAGGATGCACTAACCACATACTTCTGACCCTACCTGCCCCACCCTACTGAGCTAAAACCTAGCCAGCCTGAGTCTACCCTACAGTCTAACTCCAGATAGCTCTGGAGGAAGACCAGGCAACCTCAGGGAGAGGCTGAGTAGCTGATAGTGGGAAGCAAATGTCAGGGAGCCTTAGATATTTTACAGATCTGCCTCCAGCTCTAAGCTGGAGAAAAACAGAAAGATTGTATAAAGATACATTTTTTATACAAGGAATGTATCTCTATAGAGAACCAAGGCTGGTTACACTAAATGTCTAACATTGACCTGTACCGAAACGCCCCTAGTATGCCTGGAACCAATACAACCAGTTGTGCATTTCAGAATACACAAGAGCTCAAACCAACTAGACACACAAACAGCACACAAAGGGGGATTCCAGCAAGCAACAGACCCTACTGTAAACAACTCTACCTTGGGGGAATAGCTTTTCCACAGTGATTCATACACAGTTATCAAGGTTTATCCTTATAGACAGTCAGCCTGAAGAGTTAACTCCACCCGTGAAAAGGCCATGAGAATTTATGACTCAACTATAACAGGTAGGTGCACATAGCTCACAATAAACATTCCTAGAGGACGGAGCTTAGGTGATCTGAAAAATTGTGCCACTGAGCCCAATAAGACACCCTCATCATAAAGCTAGCATAACAAGTTTTGGAGTCATAGCAGACCTACCCAATACACAGAGACAAAATGGGGAGACAAAGATAAGTGCCCCCACAAGAAGAATGAGTAATCTGCAGAAAAATAATTAAATGAAATAGAAGCAACCGAAACACCACAAGCAGATTTTAAAACAATAATTTTAAGGACCTTAGTAGAAGAATGGATAATCTCAGTGAGAACTTAAACAAAGAGATAATAAGCATTGAAGAGGATATATAAACCATTAAAATATCCAGTCAAAAATAAAGAAAAAGCTGAAATGAAGAATACACGAGAAGGAATAAACAGCAGGTTAGATGAAGCAGAGGATCAAATCAGCAATTCAAAGAAGATAACCGTAAGGACCCAAGCAGAGCATCTAAAAGAAAAGGGAAATTTTAAAAATTAGGAAAGTCTAAAAGACCTCTGGAACATCAAACACACAACATCCACATCATAGGAGTTCCAGAAGGAGAAGAGTGTAAGCAAGGAATAGAAAATCTATTTGAAGAAGTAATAGCTGACCCCTGATTGGTGTGGCTGAGTGGGTTGGGCATTGTCCTTCAAGCCAAAAAGTCACCAGTTCAATTTCCAGTCAGGACACATGCCTAGGTTGAGGGCCTGGTCTCCAGTTGGGGGCATGCAAGAGGCATCCAATTGATGTTTCTTTCCCTCTCTTTCTCCCTCCCTTCCCCCTCTCTAAAAATAAATAAATATTTTTTTTAAAAAATTAGGAATGAATACTTCCCTAACCTGGTAAAGGAAAAAGTCACATAAGTTCAGGAAGCATAGAGTCCCAATCAAGATGAACCCAAAGAGACCCACACCAAAATACATCACAATTAAAATGGCAAAGGTTAAAGACAGAGGAAATCTTTAAAGCAGAAGCAGCAGAAGAAAAGCAATTAGTTACCGACAAAGAGCTCCCACAAGAATGTCAGCTGATTTCTCAACAGAAACACTTTAGGCAAGAAAAGATTGACATGAAATATTCAAAGTGATGGAAAGCAAGGGTCTACAACTTAGACTACTTTATCCAACAAGTTTATCATTTAAAATTGAAGGTGAAATAAAGTGCTTCCCAAACAAAACAAAAATAACAATAACAACAAAAACCATTAAAGAGCTCATTACTACCAAACCAGCCTTGCAAGAAATGTTAAAGAAACTTTTGAAAAGAAGAAGAAAAATAAAATACATGAAGAAGAACACAGGTATAAATAATAAAATGACAATTAAAATCTATCAATAATAACCTTAAATGTAAATGGATTAAATGCTCCAATCAAAAGACATAGAGTATATGAATGGGTAAGAAAACATAACCCATATATAGGCTGTCTACAAGAGATCCACCTCAGAACAAAAGGCAGACACAGACTGAAATGAAGGCATAGAAAAATAACTATTCCATGCACATGGAACAAAAAAAAAATGGGTTATCAAAATGTATATCATACAAAAATAGAGTTCAAAACAAAGGCTGTTAACAAGTGACACAGATCATGACATAATACTAAAAGTATCAATCCAACATATATGCAGCCAATACAGGAGCATATTAATATACAAAATCTTGGATATTAAGAGAGACTGACAGCAATGTAGTCAGTCATAGTAGGGGATTTTAACACCCCATTGACATCAATGGATAGATCTTCCAAACAAGAAATCAACAAAGTAATAGCAACCTTAGACAACACCCTGGATCAGATGGATTTAATTGATATTTATAGAACATTTAATCCCAGAAAGCAGCAGAACATACATTCCTCTTAAGTGCACATGAAACATTCCCAAAGATAGACCCCATTTTAGAACACAAAATAAGTCTTAATAAATTTAAGAAGATTGATTTTTGTGAAGAATCTTCTTTGAACACAATTGTATGACTAGAAGTCAACTGCAATTAAAAAAAACTGGAAAACATTCAACCACATAGAAGTTAAAAAGCATTTTATTAAATAAACAATAGGTTAACAATAAGATCAAAGAAGAAATAAAAATTTACCTGGAAAAAATGAAAATGAACACAAAACAACCTAAAATCAATGGGACACACAAAAGCAGTCCTGAGAGGGAAGTTTGTAGCATTACAGGCCTATGTCAAGAAGAAAGAAAAATCTCTAATAAACAATCCAATCCTACACATAAAAGGAACAGGAAAAAAGCCTAGAGTAAGTAGAAGGAAGGAAATAATAAAGATCAGAGAAGAAATAAATGATACAAAGACGTTAAAAAACAACAAAAAACAAAAAATTAATGCACCCATCTAAAAGGAGAGCGAGAGAACCTAAATAAAGAAATCAAAAATGAAAGATAAAAAGTAACAGCTGATATCACAGGAACACAAAGAATTGTAAGAAAATACTATGAATGATAATATGCCAACACATTGGACAATGTGGGCAAAATAGATAAAGTCCTAGAAATATACAAACTTTCAAAAGTGAATTAGGAAGAATCAGTAAACTTTAATAGACTGATTACAAGTAATGAAATTGAAGCAGAAATCAGAAAACTCCCAGCAAACAAAAATCCTAGACCAAATTACTTCAGAGGCAAGTTTTACTAAACATTCAAAAAAGAAATAACACCTATTCTTCTCAAACTATTCCAAAAAATTCAAGGGGACAGAAGATTTGAAGCTTATTTTACAAGGCCAGCATTTTCCTAATTCCAAAACCAGGTAAAAATATTACAAAGAAAGAAAATTATAGGACAATATTCCTGATGAACATGGCTGCTAAAATCCTGAATGAACTATTTGCAAAATGGATCCAGTAATACATTAAAAAGGGTATACACATTGATCAAGTGAGATTTACTTAAGGCATGCAAGGTTGATACAATATTTGCCAGTCAGTAAACATGATATATCTCAGAAACAAAATGAAGGATACAAATTATGTGATCATATCAATGATGTAGAAAATCATTTGATAAAATCCAGCACCCATTTATCATAAATACTCTCAGAAAAGTGGGAATAGAGGAAACATATGTCAACATAGTAATGGTCATATATTTAAAACCTACAGCATACTAAATGGACAAAAAGAAAAATTGTTTCCCTTAGGACTGGGAACAAGAGAGGGATGTTTGCTTTAACCACTCCTATTCTGCATAGTACTAGAAGTCCCAGTCACAGCCATCAGACAATACTAAGAAATAAAGTACATCCAAATTAGAAAGGAGGACATAAACTGTCATTATTTACAGATGACATGACATTGTACATAGAAAGCCATAACGACTCCACCAAAAAACTACTAGATCTAGTAAATGAATCCATCAAAGTAGTAAGATACAAAATTAATATTCAGAAACTGGTACCATTTTTATGCATACATAATGAACTATCAGAAAGAGAAACTAAGAAAATCAATCTTATTTACTATTGTAACAACAACAACAACAAAATGAGGTACAATAAATTTAACCAAGGTAGCAAAAGGCTTATACTCAAAAAAATTAAAGAATACTGAAGAAAGCAATTCTGGAAAATGCAAATAAGTAGCAGAATATATCATGTTCATGGATTGGAAGAATTAACATCACTAAAATGTCTATACTACCAAAAGCAATCTATAGATTCAATACAATTCCAATTAAAATACCAATGGCAAATTTCACACATCTAGAACAAATATCCAAGAATTTATATAGAACCAGAAAAGGCCCCAGATTTTCTCAGTAATCTTGATAAAGAAGAACAAAATTGGAGGTATCATGCTACCTGATAACAAACAATACTACAAGGTCAGTGCAATGAGAGCCAGGTATTAGTACTAGAATAGGCATATAGATCAATGGAACACAACAGAGAGCCCAGATTCAGCCCAAGCCTATATGATCAATTAGTATTTGACAAAGGAGATAAAAAGCATATAACTGAGTAAAGACAATCTCTTTCGAGATGGCGTTGGAAAAATTGGACAAGCACAGGAAAAAAATGAAATTAAACCACAAACTTACAGCATATCCAAGAATAAAATCAAAATGGTTAAGAGACTTACATATAAGTTGCATAAAAATCTTAGAAGAAAATATATACAGTAAAATCTCAGATATCATTTATAGTGATATTTTTGCTAATATATCTCTTAGGCAAGGGGAAAGAGGAAATATAATCACATAAGACTACATCAAACTACAAGGCTTTTGCATTGCAAAAGAAACCACCAAAAAATGAAAAGGGGCTTCACAGTGACAACATATTTGACAATGATACATCTGATAGGGACCAATTTCTAAAATATATAAAGAACTTATACAACTCAATGCCAGGAAGACAGATGACCCAATTAAAAAATGAGCAAAGCACCTTAACAGACACTTTTCCAAAGAAGTCATAGAGATGGCCAATAAAGATATAAAAAATGTTCAACATCCCTATTATCAGAGAGATGCAACTTAAAACCACATTGAGATATGACCTCACCACTGTCAGAATGACCATCATCAATAAATCAACAAACAACAAGTGCTGGTGACGTGGAGAAAAGTGAACCTTAGTGCATGGTTAGTGAGAATGAAGATTGGTACAGCCACTGTGGAAAAGTGTGTAGTTCCCTCAAAAAATTAAAAGTGGGACTGCCTTATGACCCAGCAATCCCACTTCTTAGAATATATTAAGAAATCCAAAATGCTAGTTCAAAAGAATAATATGCACCCCTATGTCCATTGCTGCATTATTTACAAGAGCTTAGATCTGGAAACAGCCCAAGTACCCAACAGTAATGAGGGGATAAAAAAGCTGTGGTACATTTACACAACGGAATGCTACTTAGCCAGAAAGAAAGAAGAGAAAAAAGAAAAGAAAGGAAGAAGAAATCTCACTATTTGCCAGTCAGAGAAACACAAATATCATATAATCTCACATATACTCTCACTGGAATCTAATGAACAAAATAAACTGATAAACAAAATAGAATCAGAAGCATGGACACATGGAATGGACTGACAGCTGTTTGTTGACAGGGAGGGTGACTAGGAGACCAGATGAAAGAAGGTAAAAAGTAAGGAAAAAACCATATACATGTATATATAATACATAGGCACTGACAGCAGTGCGGTGATAGCCAGAGGGGAGTGAGGGGTAGGTGAAGGTGGTCAAGGAGGGGAAAATTGGGATGGAAAGAAACTTTGCTTTGGGTGATGGGTGCATGATGCAGTGTGCAGAGGATGTCTTATTGAGTTGTGCACCTGAAATAGGTATGGTTTTACAAACCAAAGTCACCCCAATAAATTCAATAAAAGAAATATATATTTTAATATTTCTGATGTTTAAAAGGCAAAGAGTGTTTTTCCATTCAAAAAATATAAATTATACAGAAAAGGAGTACCATGGACAATGAATACTACTTTAAGGTATAATATGTTAGAGAGCAAAAAGCATACCAATACACAAGAATATTAAACATAAGTATAGGAATGTGAAGACCCTTAGGAAGGTTTTGTACCCTGAGTAAATAAATTAGTAATTTACTGATCATGAACACTTCAATGAAAGAAAAATTAGGATAGATATTGTACATTTGTATTAATTTTTTATTATTTTTGTGCTGACCTTCCTCACAGACTCCAAATAATATGCACCCTAAAATTACAACCAATAAGTTGATGTTAACTTCTAAGATGCTGTATCTTATTCTAAACTTTCCATATCCATCATATATTGAATACCACTTGTTTATGAAATTTCCTCCAATATTGAGTTATTTTATCTTTTTGTCTTCAAAATTTAACATCTGATATTAAAGAAAAAATTTTTAAACAGAAAATTTTATGGGATATTGAAATTGTAGGTGATTTTTGTTTATGTGAAGGTAGTTATTTTGTTTTTAATTTTTATAATTGCTTAAATGTGAGGAAAACAAAAATTTATTTCATGGTATTCTCTGTAAAAACAAAGCATTTTGGATCACACCCATTACTCATTTGAGTGCCTTCATCTTAAACCTCAATAGTACTCATCAAAATGGGTCATTGAAGGGGAATATTTACCACAGACCATTTCCTATTTCCTTGTTAGTTGCCGAAGGCCTCCTTCTGGCCACTGGTGATGGAAGAGAAATCAAGAAATAGTGCATCATCTTTTTTCTGTCCTGGACTATTAACATCTCCTGCCCTGACAAGAAAGGATTGGCACTATGGGAAGGATTTTCTCTATTTCTGTAGAAAACAACACCAATGGAAGGAAGTGAGCCTTGCAGATTAGCTTCCCTTCTCAGTTAAAAGATACTTGGCAATTTTCCATCTTTTATAATTTTTGTAAGAAAAGGGTACATTTTCATTATAACTAATGTAACAATGATTATATCTTCAAACCATCAAACAGTTATGATCTCCTATGTGACCCCAGCATAAGAAAACTATATATATTTTTTCTCTTGGAGAAAATATTTAACCAAAACTACCTTAAAATTCTAGCATTGCAGCAGACTTCACTATAAAGACAAACTTTTGCATATCTTATTGTTTTTAATTTCCAATGTTGAAAAATCCACAAGATTTTTAAACAATCTGTTCTAATTTTTGATCAGTTCTTCTATTTCTTTTCATCTGTGTTCTGCTAAATTATAAATTATTTAGTCATCCATACATTTGAAAGTAACATTAGCCTTTTCTTCTTTAGGTTAAAACAACTCTGACTAGTTTAACCTATGTCCAATTCCAATATTACAATTACTTTATGATTTTCTTTTGTAATCGTCTCTTCTTATTATATATTATTCATAATACTTAAAGGTTAATAGTTGATTTCTATTCTAGGCAGGGCCTAAAAAGTTTACAAATAAGTATTTTATTTAGAGAAATATATTTAGTTACAGTACTACAAAGAGGCAGAACTTCCACAGAAAGAAATTTCAATTCTTATAGTACATAAGAATAAAAAAGGTGATTTAAAAATTGCATTATTTGTTTACCAAAATTTATTGAGCACCTGCTGTATGTCATGTACCATTCTTGACAAAGAGATTAATTAGATTGTTCTCACGCAGAAAAAGCTCATTTTTTCCTGTAAAAATAAGATTGTCTACCCCTCCAAATAAAGGGGGGAATTAAACAACTACTTCATTAAATATTCATGTTATAACACAGAATATTTTAGCAATATTCAACCTCTCATTCACAGAGAAGCTATTTAAATTTTATATCTGAAAAAATATAGCATTTATTTTATAATTATATGCAGCAATGTGTGGATTATTTCTTTCCAGAGATGCAGCTGGACCCACCACGCCCCTACATTTTTTAGGCCTGGGTCCATGAACACCACCAACACTGGGTTCACAGAAAGGACAAAATGAAATTTATGATCCACTGTTAGTTCTTCTAAGAAACTTAACAACAACATCTATGTATATAACACAGCTCAGGTCCTCCTTTTGTCCTTGCAGCATGTACCCAGGTTGGTGGCCAGGGTCTGAAACTGAGGGAATGAGGATTTCTCAGGGCAAGAATGCCTGAATTCCTGCTGGTAGGTCTGTACCCTGACCCAAATACTGACAACGTCTGAAGCCCTTCCCGTCATTTCTAGCCCAGAGGTCCCTCTCGTTGCCTACGTGACAGATATGCATTGCATCATGTAAATGACAGTGCCTGCAAGGTATTAAGGGCAATAGGATCACTGCCAATAAGTATTATATGTTGCAATGATAAAGCCAAACAGCAAAAAATTTAGCTCAAGGAGATTTATAACTACTGGAGGCATGGCCAAATACCTAGGAGTACCTGTGTCAGGTGGAGAGACAGGTGTACAGTTAACACCAGGACATGCATAACTGCTAGGACAGAGGAGAGATGAGTACCTGGGAGTGCCCATGTTATGTGAGCAGACAGGTAGGCAGTTACTTCCAGGACATGCAGGACAGGGAGCCATCACCTTAGCTCTCCTAGGTCCTGCTCCTTAGTACAAGGGCTTGTGCACTGCAGTTCGTGCTAGGGGGCCACTGGCAGGCAACACTGCACTGAAATAGAACAGCAGTTTCATGGCAAGGAGCTAGGAAGTGCACTAGAGCTGTGCCTATCAAGCCAGGCTCGCGCTTCATCATCCCAAGCAGGTGATATATTCCTTGGGAATTTTGTGAGGGTTCAGGATAAACAAGGCGTACCTTCCCAGAACAAGACCACAGCTTTATTACAGAATTATAGGTCAATTTCTTATTAAAGTAAAATGCTAACATATTATAAAACAGAAGTAAGGATTGTTGAAATTTAAAACACTGTGGGAATGTGACATTTGTTAATCCCCTCCGGTCAAGTGTCAAAGTTCTGCCGGACCCTCTCCTCACCCTCTCAGCTCTTATGTGGAAAGCAGGGAATCTTGTCTAGTCCTGAAGGGAGTCAGTTCTACTTGAAAGAGAGAAGACTTTCTCCTTCGGCATATGTAATCCCAGCAAGAGTGAAATCATTATTCATGACTATCCACACATATGGAACTTCTAAAGCTACCCAGTGATAAAACTCCCACACCTATCCCCAACTTGACTATTTACCATGAAAAAACAAGTATGAAAATTATTTTAAAATATCCCTAAGTGGATCTTCCCCACTACTGATGGCCTGAGGTCCTGGGGCACTTCAGGATTAAATCCAGATAGGAAAAAAAATGACTGAAGTAAAACAGTTTTAATTAGCAACTTCAATGAAAGAAAAAAAACCAGTGCAGGTATTATTTGAAAGTTATGTTAATAGTTTGGATTATAAAAAGAACTATATGTGTTTTATGGCTGCTCTGCTGAGTAATGTGTGTGTGTGTGTTTGTTTAACATGGGAGAAAAATTATTACTGGCAGCCAGGAAGGAGCTGATATAAATTTGCAAAGCTTAAAGTTGAAATAATAGATTTCAAATGTTCCTCTTGAAAAAAGCCATTAAGAATGGGAAACAAATGTCTCAACCAATTATTAATTATAAAATAAACATAGAAATCATATATTTCCACGTGTGTGCTTCAAATCAATGCAGTTTGTCTAGGTCTCGTACACTATTTGGTCTCTTTAAGTCCCAAGGCCACAGCACTGTGGAAGAAGGCAATGTGTGAACTGTCAAGACCCATAGCCCTCCATGAAGCCTGGCAAGGGGTTGTCATCTCCTTTATTTGCTTGTTGTTCTCACTTGTAAGTAATAGTTAAAATGTTTTTGTGCATCTTGTTGCCTCGGTAAGACCTCCATGGATTTTTCACTTTTTCTCCAGAACAAAGCAAAATATACAATTAACCAGTGACTCATAGTTCAAGAAAGTATTGTGCTGAATAGATTAGAAACATGTTTCAATCATTAATTTCCTTTTAAAATATTCTACTTTACATCACTATTCCACACTCTTCCAGAGGAACTTTGATGTTTAATACTGATATTTTGAATTCCGCCCAGTTTATACGCCCCGCACCCATGCCAATCAGAGAAAGGTAAATCTGAAGTTAAAACAGAATCTCCAGTTCTCAGCCTCTATTTCCTAGGATCTAACCTAAAGCCAAAGCATTTGAGAATAAGCCTGAAAATCCAAGCTGTGTCACTGTAACTCAAGTAGTTTTACTTTTTGTTCTTAGCTTTTTTATACCATGGGCTCAGCTAAGACTGATGTGTCTGTTTTAACAGTGACTTTTTTAATGTAGTTGTCAGTCTGATATATATCAGTTAAGCTCTGGTTTTGACAAAATGGAGTACATGGCAAATGGCAACTGCTAGTAATGTTCTCTTTGATAAAGATTGATTTTACCAGTTTAGAAATGATATGGTGATTCAGAGAGTAACATTAGTTTAAGGTTAAATACACCCCTGACCGGTGTGGCTTGGTTGGTTGGAGCATTGTCCTGTGAAGCAGAGTGCCACAAGTTTGATTCCAGTTGGCACACACATCTGGGTTATGGGTTCAGTTCCCAGTCATGTGAAGGTCATGTGAAGGAGGTAGCCAATCGATGCTTTCATGCCTCTCTCCCTCGTTCTCCTTCCTTTCCCATTTCTCTCTCTAATAAAAAAAAATCAAATCGATGGCTATATCCTGGGGTGAAGATAAAAAAAATAGATCAAATATAAGCTCATGACCAAGAACTGAAAAAATATGTTTTTTCTTAAGTTTCATACTTGCTTTTGACCACTTCTGATGGTCAATAAATTATTGGGAGGAATGCTCAGCTCCCCAACAAAGCATCTATCGAGGCTTGGCATGGCCCTGAACTCATTGGGGTCTTTTTCTTTTCTTTTTTTCCTTTTTTAATTTGCAAGTTCTGGAATCTACAAATTTCTTGGCACATATTCAGGTAAGCCTCCTGATATATCGTTTTAAAAATCATTTTTTCTTCTAACTATTCAGGATATCTCTGGTGACATAGCCTCTGTCAGTCTGATACTGCAGAAAAAGATGTTTATTTGTAGCTGCTTCAGGAATGTAACAAATGGGGATAATGTAATGATAAAAGCAGAAATTGTTAGGCCCAGATGAGATTGGAATGAAAACTCACCATTGGCCAAGTTCGGACGCACTGCTCCTAAGTGCAGCAGTCCATCCATATCACCTGCAGCACAACACGAGCACAGCATCTTACAGCTGGTCACTGGAGACTGGCGAATATGCTCCTTGTCAGATTTGTATTCAGTTTAAGCCAATGCTCATCGAAGACAGAGCATTTGTTGGTTAAATTCCCTACATGCTGCTATCATTTAATGAGAGAAAATAAAATTTTTCTCTCAAAAGTTATTTTGTTAGCCTAAGATTGTTTGCAGATTAACTCCAGAAAACTCTCTAACAGTACGTCAATTATGTTCATGTAACCCTGTGTCAAATTTGCTGAGCAGTTTTGTTTCAACTGTTCACTTTATGAATAAAATATAAAGCATAGTGCTTTCCTTGGTGAGCATAGTCTCTTAGGACAGCAGCCTTGCAGAGATTTCCTTACAAATCACTGATGGACCCTAAAGAAGCTAGCTATGCAAAATGTTTAATTCTCAGATATTAGCATTTTAATTTAGTTGTGTTTTCCCAACCTTATTTGCATGTCCAGTGCCATTCGGCCTTTAGTCATTGTGATCACAGGAGCCACTTACAATTGAGAAAGCATGTTATACAAATAAAACTTCATGTCCCATAAATAGGTCAATGAAATTACATGAGTGCTTCTCAGCAAAAGTCCTCTTCTTCCCCATCAAGAGAATTTACCCGGCTGGATGGGTTCTAGAACTGCCCCTCTGCTCCACTTGTAGATGCAAACAGAATCACAGAGGCAGAGACATACGCAGGGTTAAAGGGGAAGATGAGAAACCTGCAGGAGGTCTAACAAAGGATAAAAGCTTTGTTCCCAGGCATATCCTGGGATGCCAAGTTGCAGCCTGGAATTTTTACAGCAGAGTTTTAAACCCCTGACAATGAGAGTTTATAATGGAAATGCTGCCAGACCTTTAACTATAGCGACGCCGCTATAATATTTATAAGTAACTTATACTTCTTCCAAACACATGTACTCATTACTTGTGTCTCTGTTTTTGCCTCACTTCAGGGGAACCTCTCTGTATAAACACAACAGATTGGCTTGCTTATACTTTCAGACTCTAATTGCTCTCCACCTCTATCTGTTAGAAGAAAGCCAGCCCCGGGGCCAAGCCACAAAGCCTCTCCCACTGCGCTTTGCACAACTACAGTGCTCTGCAATATGCAAACGTCTTTTCTCACTTTCGGCTGTTGGAGTTGGTCAGTCTGCACATCCTTTAGTTTTTTCTTTTTACTACTTTTTTCAATGATTTGCCTGAGGGAGAAATAACCGGTGTGTTGGAGACAACCTGTGAATCCACTGGGTCTGACAGATATTGACCGTTAGGCAGGTCCTAAGTAAACAAGGGCCTGGACAGTGCATATCAGTGAAAAGCTACTCAGAGTGCTGTCTGCTTATCTGTTCCAACATAAGTAGGTTTCCAGGGAAATTGATTGCTTAATAATGATGAGTAATGACAAGGATTTCCTAACTCTTCTATGCAAACCTCCCAGCAATTGTATGTCTGGGCACAAAGTCATGCTGAGCTATTGATCTGTGTAACAGCACGTATGGCCTGCAGGTAGGAACACAAAAAACAGGAAATGCATCTTCCTTCTGGAAAGACATATGGTGGAAGCCAGCTCCTCATCACAGCTCGGGTCACTGGACACTCACATCTATGGGCTGGAATACAGAGCGGTGCTTCTGTAGCTCATAAAACCTGCAGCCAGCTTTGGGGCCCAGCCCTCAGAATATTGGTGCAAGTGTATTATTGGTGGTAGCCTCATGACTTAAGACTTTCAGCCAGAAATAATTCTGGAATGTGAATCAAAATTTTGTACACAAAAATATCATTGCTGGATTTCAAGGTCATGATAATAAGTGAAGATTGCACCATTGACCTGACTCATCAAATCCTTTCACAGCCAAGGGGAATGACTGGTGGGCTGCCAGACATGACACTAACATTTTCCAACCAAATATCATTTCTCAAAGTCAGATGAGATCCCCCAATGTTGATGGTCCATCATGACAACACACAGTCATGTGGAATGTACATAGGAATACTGGCTAACTTATCCAGCAAACATTCTTCTAGAGTAAGCCATCCAAGTGGATAATATGTAGCTAACTCAAGCAAAATGACTCAGAGAACATGCCATCACAATAAAACACGAAAGGCATCAGTAAGCACTTTTGTCTACTGAGCACCTAACTTCAGTGACAGAAGGGAAGATGACATCTTATATGAAGAGTCTACAGCATGTACAGTCTGGACACACTTTATCCTTGAAGTAAAGCTTCAGAGCTTCTGGAATGAGTCAACGGCAAGCAGCCAGATTCACCCACAGTACATGAATTTCCATCTGCTTGCAGACTTTAGTAACGCTGGTGGATCATCAGTGAGGTCTGTATGCTGACACTGTGGCAAGCATATGACCCACAGCTTTGTGATCAAGTGAAAGGAAACTGCCTGTAGTCATGAGCACATCATTAATTTCATGGTCACATTAATGTCTCATTGTTGAATAAAGGAAAGTTACCTGGCTGGTATTTCAGTATTTGGCTACTAAGCGAGATTAAAATACAACAATTTCATTTACTCATTATTGCTCACTGAATCATATACTCAAGTATCCACTTCTTTGTATCACTGCTTCTTTTTACCCCAAATCTCTGGCATTGTCAGCACAACAAATAAATTCTGCTATTATATTTGGAGCAATTACTGAGACTGATATGTGAGGGCACTCTTAATGAAAACAAAATGTGCCCGGGCCACTGCAAATG
The DNA here is from genome assembly GCA_004027735.1 of Carollia perspicillata. Lineage (NCBI taxonomy): Eukaryota > Metazoa > Chordata > Mammalia > Chiroptera > Phyllostomidae > Carollia > Carollia perspicillata. The sequence continues at coordinate 8,321 of PVKM010003470.1, read as the reverse complement.
AAATACAGTAATACAATTGGGTGACTCTACAGAAAATCCAGCACGGAGGGAATTCTCATAGATACCTGCAGTCCAAACAGAGATCATACCGAAAGAAACACGTGTGAGGAACATCCATTTCTCCTCTTTTTTTGTACCAGGGCAAGGCAACAGCATAAAGGAAGTAGGGAAATCACCCACCTTCCAGGAATACCCCAGACCTCACCGGATGGAAACAGGCTGCAGACTTCAGAGCCATGGAGAAGTGACACAAAGTTGAAGTACAGCTGGGATCTGTGGTCGTCGGCATGGATGTTTGTGTGCGCTTGGGCCCTACTGTGGTCAGGGTAGCTGCATGGCCTGAATGAGCCATGACACCTTTCCTGGGACAGAACTGTCACTGTGACCCCTGTGAAGTCTAATTTAAGCACCATGTTTTGAACCAGTCTATATTTGAGTAGCTGATTTCAGATAACACTTGAAAACAGGAAGCAAATGCTATCATTTTAAATAACTATTTGGCAATCGACCCATGAGAAATAACAATCCTACAACTTTTAAGTTTAGGACAAAAACTCAGAAATTTAACGTTAAAAGTTGCATGTCCTCCCCCCCCCCCCAGTTGTCAGCATGCGCTAGGGAAGACATAAGGAGAAGAATAAAGATTTAAAGTTGTCTGAGCAAATAAATAATTGAATAATTCCATAGTCCCTCTACTCAAGGGAAAGGTGACATGAAGAGGAATCACTTTGTACCCAATTGAAACACATCTTCAATGAAAACAAACAGAAAGGATCACTTTGCAAAGGCAAAACAAAAGCTAATATATGTTTCATGTTGAACATAAAAGAAAAAATTAAAATAATGTAGAGAATGTTATTCCCTTCCCCCGAAAATGTTGCCATAATATCACAGGGAAGTAATAAAGTGCAGAGGTTTTCTTTATAGGGACTCCCTCTCGTAATCAAGGAGACTTCTGAATTAGACAGTAATGTCTATTCTCCCGGGCAGCCACTTAGCACCTTATAAGGAACACTCCATTCTACGTTGTCAACCAAGATGCAGCTCAGAATGAGGCAAATGATAGCAGTGAACTGAAAAAAAACTTCAAATGAAATCCTTTTCATTTCAAATTTTGATGTATTCAATCCAAACACATATTACATGAGGTCCATTTGTACAGAAGCTAAGTAAATGTCTTAGGTAGCAACCAGAGCCCACTCCAGCTTGGAAATCTAGCTGAAACAACTGAACTTCTCTGCCTTCCAGGACCACAATGAAATGTGTGCTACCCTAGCACAAAGGTCCCTCGTCCAGAAAGAAATGCTAGTATACCTGTTTGGCCTTTCCCACTGTGCGGTCTTTCCCAATTTTAACTTGGGCCTTAGAAATGTGGCTGCATGGTTTATATCAGAAAACAGGTGGCATTTGGTGAGTCACCCCTAGAGAAAGTCATGTTTTTCTTCTGTGAGAAAATTACAGATTTGACCTACTAACCTGAAATCTCTTTCTGGAGAATTGCAACAAGTCTTTTGGGGGGAACTACATAATTCTGATATGGGGGATGAGGTGTCCACTGAGACACAAAATTTGAATGTAAACCCTTAGAGCTCTAGGCCTTCCCTTTTCAAATACATCTTGTGGTGTGACAAGCATTCACTTTTAGCTTCATTGAAAGAACCCCCACTGATCCAATTACACGTTTCGACCCAGCAGTTAAGATTTCAGCCTCTGGAAGATTTGCCGAAATTGGTATAAACCTCACAAAATATGCACTCCCCACCCCTGAAAGATGGAAAGAGAATTATCTGAAAGATGGAAAAGAATTACTTAGAAAAGTGAATGTCTTCCCTGACTCTCTTTAGAATAAGCACTCTCTTGGAAAGTATTCTTCCAGCCAACAACAGAATAAGGCTCTTAAGTGAGCATGTGGCTGCATAAAGAAACAGCCAGAAAACAACTCTCTTAAACAAATAAACAATTCAGTGCTTGAACTTTATGTTCCTAATCTCTGCCATCATTAATCACATTCAAAGTTTGTCTTTAAGAGCCTGAGTGAACTAGTGGGAGGTGGAGGGAAAGGAAAGAAAATAAACTCCTAAATCCAGTTAGATTTGTGAGATGCATTGAAGATGAGAACCTACCTCCTTTGCCAAAAAGGACTTCAGGAAGCTTGTTAGAGATGGGCAATGTGGATACTATGGGGCAGATATAATAGAAACCAAACAATGAGTTAGGAAACAGCTCATGAGCCTAACACTGAATATTATTTCAACATGCTGAAAATAAGCATCATCTGGATTTCAGTAGAAAACCCCAAAAATGGGTCTGAAAGTATTTCATCAATGTATTTATGCCTTTTGTTTAAGAAAAAGTAAAAAAAAAAAAACTTTGAATCACAAATATGGTTGACCAAGATCATATCTAAAGAGGTGTGAACATAAGCCCTGGCTAGTGTGGTTCAGTGAATTGAGCACCAGCCTGAGAACCAAAGGTTCATTTCTGGGCAGTCAGGGCACATGCGTGGGTTGCAAGCCAGGTCCCCAGTAGGGGGCGCATGAGAGGCAACCATACATTGATGTTTCTGTCCCTCTCTTTGTCCCTTCCTTCCTCTCTCTCTAAAAACAAAAAGACAGATGTGAATATAGCTTTTGTGGATGTAAGAATGAGGAAAAGAGGAGGAGATACAAAGAGCAGAAGCCAACTAATATACCTCATTACAGCTTCACATTGCTTCTATTATCACATCAAAATCGGACATGGAAAGGAGGAACATCTCCCACAGCTGAGGAGAAAAATTAACAAAAACACTTGAGTGTCTTATCTGCAATTGGTAATTATTTCCTTTCCCTTTTTCAAAACTTCAGATCGGAAATAACTCCATCATCATTTTCACATTTATAGATGAAATGTTCTGTTTCAAAGAAATCTAGTAAGTGTGAGGTCACTGGATTGCACAGGGTCATGTTCCATAATGCAATGATAAGAGACCATCCCTTAGGGAGCAAGGCTGGGCATCACTGTGTATTTTTTTTTTTTTTTTGTATATCCTGCTACGACACAGGAATGTTCCTGATTTATAGCAATTAGTGAAACAATAGAATGTTCTCCTTTTGCCTTTTGCTGTTGTTAGAAAAACCACTGATTGCTTTCTGGCTGAAAACTGTCTTGTTGATTGTAAAGGAGCACTATTCAAGTGATGAAAGCCAGCTGGGTCACTATACCTTTGATGAGGCAATAAGATCTGTATGCTGAGGCTATCGCAGGGCAAGAGTTCATCACCAACTCATGGGTATTGTTAGCTTTATCGACAGTGTAACTGCCAGCTCAAACCCTTCCCAGAAACTGACCCATTGTTAGACAAGGGAACGAAAAAACAGTTATTTAAATAAATATCCTATTATGTAGATATCTCATATAGGCTTTTGTCCTTATCCCTAACAGCCAAAATCAACCATACAAATCAGTTGTGTGTTTTACTAATTGAATAGTCTCTTACTCAAGACAAAAAAAAGAGCAACTTAAAGTTATTATCCTGATACAACTCACTCCTAAATTTCCTGCAACATATTGGAAGTCTGAAGTGTGTATCTTCCTGGGAATATTTGTAGGTTGACACTATAGCAGAGAAATAAGCAAAAGGAAACTGAACAATGAGTAGATCAAGGTATGTTGTTACATAATAAATCAGAGTTACGGAAATAGTGCTTCTGCTTGGAGAAGGGCCACTCTGAAGCACTTAACAGTTTTCATGAAAAAAAAAACTATATCCTAATGTAATTTTGAATTACTTCTATACTGTTCCAATATATTTTTCCTTACAGAAAACCACATTGCAATCCTAAATTATATTTATAATGGCCAGGGACATTAAGCCAGGGAGCATCAGGACACATCACACATGCACTTATCAAAGGACAACTGTCTACTCCAGAGAACATCATTATGTGTTCTGATGTTCCTTTGATGTAAATGAAATGTAAACCCAAGGGGCGCCAGCTGCTGGGGTATTGTATAGACACCCAAAGGGTCATCCAGCTTTATATAATCATTTTATTTTAAGTCTTTGGGATGTGAATAAAAGTGCATTCTCTCTGAGGTCATTTCCATAGCAGTTAACAGCCACCAGTATGTAGATAAAATTATGTGAGTACAAACATAGCAATGAGATACACTTTCGGTTTTGCACATGGAAAGAGTCAGCTATCAGATATAGCTAAAATTTCAAAATCAAAATTAAGCAATAAACCATAGAATGCAAAAGATAAGAAAATATAAGCTGAGCAAGATGTAGAAGAAATAATAGGAATGAGGTGTGTTTTGACCGAATGAGTAGGTTTTATTTATTGGATCATACCACACCCTTTTTCTAAGTGTTTATTGAAAAGTTAGCTGTAAGTGTACATAAAATATGATTATTTTGTAGTTAAAAATCTCTATGAAACTTGCTAAAACTCTCTGGACAATTGTTCAGATTTTAAATTTAGTCTTAATTGCCATAAATATTATTGAAAAAAAAAAGACATTAGATAATTGGGTGTTTTGTACCTACATAGAGTCCAAGCTTTAAACCATCCATTGAAGTACAATAAATGTTATAGACTACATAAAGTACAACAGTTTATGATATGCTTTCTAATCATACCATAAATCATTCAGCTCCAAACATAGTTTCTCTTTGTTCCTGCCACAGATTAAATTATATTTTACAAAAATGGAGTTCATGGAACCATGATATAGGCAGATAACAGTGAACTCTGAACCTTACATTATTTTAGAGAAAACTGTGTTTGTGTTTTAAATGTGCATACAGTAATTTTTCTGCAGAGAAAAGATTGTTTATCCTTTATAAAATCCAGTGGTTACCTGACCTTAAAAAGGAGTAAGAGCCCTTCAACCTTTCTTTTCAGTATAGCCATTTCAGGATATATTTTTATTCTGTTCATTTCTGTCCATAACTGAAGGGTATTCCCATCTACCTAGGAGAGGCTCAGCCTGTCTCGCATTTATTTATTATTTACCAATATTTATTGAGTTACAATATAGAATACAGTAATAGATAAGCCTGGTGTATTCCTGGGATTTAGGGGCCTTTGAGCTAATTTAAAGATGCAGGTGGCAAGAGACGCTGTGAAAGAGTTTCCAGTTGCTAAGCCAACAGGAAGAACTTACAGGAAGTCCAGGGTACCAGGGAAGATGACTGGGCAATATTTGATATGTTTCAATACATTATGACTATTATCCTTATTATCTACAAATTATTTCATCTGTGGCCTCTTTACATTGGTTCCTGAGTCCTTTTGACAAAATGCCAGTAGACTTTGAAAGTTTTCTTGATTTCCTAAATGACAAGATATTCTGGTCTGCTCCAGACCTAAAATTAGCCAATTTCTACAAAGCTCTAGTCTGTTTTATTAATAATATTTAGAGATAAGTGTCTAGATGTTAGGCACTCAAAATTCAAAATTAAAAACTTTTTTGTTTTAATTGGCATACAATATTATATTAGTTTCAGGTATACCACATAGTAATTATACATTTATGTACCTTAACTTTACCCTGTTAAGTCTAGTACCAATCTGGCACCCTACATAATTGTTATTATATTATTGACTATATTCCCTATTCTATAATTTATATCCTCATGACTATTTGCCCATTTGAACTTCTAAATCCTTTCCATGCTTTTTACCCACTCCCCAACTCCCCTCCATGTAGTGACCACTACTTTGTTCTGTGTATCTATGATTGTTTTGTTTATTATGTTTTTTATATTCCACATATAAGTGAAATCATACGCTATTTGTCTTTTTCTGTCTTACTTGTTTCACTTAGCATCCAGGTCCACCCACTCTGTTGCAAATGGCCATCTTTCATTCACTTTTATAACTGAGCAATATTCCATTGTATATACATACCACTATCTACTGAAACATACTTTGGTTGCTTCTATATCTTGGCTATTACAAATAATGCTACAATAAATATATCTTTTAAAATTAATGTTTTGGATTTCTTTGGATAATATCCAAAAGTAGAATTGTTGGGTCATGTGGTAGTTCTATATTTTTTATTTTCTAGGAAACCTCCATACTGTTTTCCACAATGCCTGAAACAGTTCACACCCACCAACAGTGCACAGGGTTCTCTTTGCTCCACATCCTCTCCAATGCTTGTTGTCTGTTGATTTATTGATAATAGCTATTTGACAGGTGTTACGTGATATTTTTTGTGTGGTTTATATTTACATTTTCCTTTTGATTGGTGATACTTAACATCTTTTCATATGTCTGTTGATCATCTCTATGTTGATCTCGGAAAAAGGTCTATTCATGACTTTTGTGCATTTTTAATGGGATTGTTGGTTATTTTTATAAGTTTTTATATATTTTGGGTATTAACCCATACTGGGTATATAATTTGAAAATATCTTGTCCCATTCACTAGGTTGCCTTTCTGTTTTTCTGATGGCTTCCTCTATATTGAAAAAAACTATTTAGTTTGTAGTAGTCTCATTTCCTTATTTTTTCTCTTTTGTCCTTGCTCTAGGAGACATATCTAAAAAAATATTGCTAAAATGAGTCAGAGTTTATTCCTTGTGTTTTCTTCAGTGAATTTTATGATTTCAGGTTTTACACTTGAGTCTTTAATTATTTTGGGTTTACTTTTGTATATGGTATAAGAAAGTGGTCTAGTTTCAATTTCTTACATGTATCTCTGCAGTTTGCAAACACCATTTATTGAAAAGACAGTCTTTATCTTAAGGGGAAAGATTTTACTTTTTGCCCATTGATTATAATGTTGGCTGTAGGTTTCTCATATATGGCCTTTATTATGTTGAGGTATGTTTTTCTCTAGTCCCACTTTGCTGGGTGTTTTTACCATAAATAGGTGCTGCATTTTATCAAAGGCTTTTTTAGCATCTATTGATATGATCATGTGATTTTTGTCCTACATTTTTTATGTGCTGTATTATTTTTATTGAATTGTGAATATCATGCCATCCTTGAATCCCTGGATGAATCCCACTTGATCATAGTGTATGATCTTTTTAATGCATTGCTGGATCCAGATCACCAATATTAGGTTGAGGATTTTAGCATCTATGTTCATCAGAGATGTTGTTGGCCTGTAGTTTTCTTTCTCTGTTGTGCTTTTATCTGATTTTGGAATTAATATAATTCTAGCCTTGTAAACAGAGTTTGGAAGTCTTCCCTATTCTTGGACTTTTTGGAATAGTTTGAGAAGGATAGGTGTTAGTTCTTCCTTAAACTTTTGGTAAAATTTACAGGCGAAGCCACTCTGTCCAGGGCTTTTGTGTACCAGGAGTTTTTGAATTACCACTCCAATTTTACTAGTTGTTATCTGTTTGTCCAAGCTTTCTGCTTCTTCTCAATTCAGCTTTGGAAGATCATTTGTTTCTAGAAATTTTTCCATTTCTCTGAGGTTGTTCAGTTTCTTGGCATATAGTTGTTCATAGTAATTTCTTACAATTCTTTATATTTCTGTGATACATCAGTTGTAACTTCCCCTCTTTTATTTTTCTGATTTTATTTACTTGGGTCCTCTCTCTCTCTTTTTTTTCTTTATGAGTCTGGTTAAAGGTTTATCAGTTTTGTTTATCTTTTCAAAGAATCAGCTTCTGGATTTATTGATTCTTTGAATTTTTCTTTTATTCTCTAAGTCATTTAATTCTGCCCTAATCTTGATTATTTCTGTCTTTCTACTCACTCTGGGCTTTGTTTCTTGTTGTTCCTCTAGTTCCTGTAGATGGAAGGTTAGGTTGTTTATTTGAGATTTTTCTATCTTCTTTAGGTAGGCTTAAATTGCTGTGAACTTCCCTTTCAGGACTGCCTTCACTGTGTCCCATAGTGCCCCTCAGTAAATGAGTGGATAAAAAAACTGTAGTACATTTATACAATGGAATACTACACAGCAGAAACAAAGAAGGAACTCCTACCTTATGTGATAGTATGGATAGAACTGGAGAATATTATGCTACATGAAATAAGCCAGTGGGTGAAAGACAAATACCACATGATCTAACCTATAAGAGGATTATAATGAACAAAATAAACTAATGAACAAAATGGAGCCACAGGCATGGAAAGAAAGAATGGTGTGAAAGTAACCAGAGGGGAGGGGGAAGGGGAATAATGGTGGAAAGAAAGGGAAGGTACTATACAGAGAACATGCATGAATGACTCACAGATGTAGACAACAATGTGAAAATTGACCGTGGGAGCAGGGGTTGGGATGGACAGAGGAGGGCAAGGGGGGGGGGGGGATTGGCACAACTCTAATAGAATAAAAAATGACAAAAAAAATGAAAAGATGGTCTA
>PVKM010003469.1:0-57376 GCA_004027735.1 Carollia perspicillata | reverse complement strand
TCTTTATAGCAAAGGAAACCATAATCAAAATGAAATGGGCAATCTACTCAATAAGAGAAAATAAATGCAAATCACATATCTCATAAGGAGTTAATATCCAAAATATGTAAGGAACTCATACAACTTAAATGCAAAAAAACCCCAATTAAGTTAAAAATGAATAGAAGATCTCAATAGGCAGTTAAATGTTACCACCAACATTACAGAGGATCACACTAGAATACTATGAAAGACTATATGCCATCAAGTTCAATAACCTGGAAGAAATGGATAAATTCCTAGAAAAAGACCCTATAACCTTCCCAGACTAAATCATGAAGAACTGAAAAATTTCAAAAGACAAATCAACAGTGAGGAGAGTGAAACAACCTTCTGAAGAAACCTCCCCAAAAGTAAGAGTCCAGGACCATATGTCTTCACTAGTAAATTCTACCAAACATTCAAAGAAAATCTGAGCCTAGACAGGTAGCTCAGTTTGTTAGAGTAGCAGATTTTATTCCATTTTAGGGTACGTACAAAAATCAACTAGTGAGTGCATAAATAAGTGGAACAACAAATGGATGTTTCTCTCTCTGTTTCTCTTGCTCCCTCTTTCTCTCCCCTAACCCTCACCCTCTACCCTTTTCCTCTCTCTCAGTAAAATCAATAAATGAAAAAAAATTAAAAAAGATTTGATAGCTATCCTCCTCAAACTCTCCCAAATAAACTAAAAAACAGGCAACACTTCTTAACATATCTTATGACACCAATATAACCATGACACTAAAATCTGGCAAGGATCACACACATACACACACACACACACACACACACACACACACACACACGACTTTGCATCTTTGAAGAACACAGATGCAAAACTCCTAAACAAGATACTAGCAAACTGAATACAATACTACATTTAAAAAATCGTATATCACAATCAAATAGAGTTCATGCCAGGGGAACAAGGATGAGTCAACAAATACAAACTGATCAATACAATACACCACATTAACAAAATACAGATAAAAATTATGTGATCAAATCAACAGAATGCAGATATAGCATTTTATAGGATATAATAACATCCTTTATGATTAAAGCACTCAATAATATAAGTATAGAAGAAAGTACCTCAACATAGTGAAGGCCATATATGCCAAACTCTCAGCTAATATCATACTGGTGAAAAACTGAAAGCTTTTCCTCTAAGATCAGGAACAAGATAAGGATGTCCACTCACACCACTCTTATTAAACATAGTACTAAATGTTCTATCCAGAGCAATCAGGCAAGAGAGAAAGAATGAAGACATCAATATTGGGAATGAAGAACTAATATTTTCACTTTGTTACAGATGACATGACCCTATATATAGAAACGCCTAGATTCCATAAAACACTATTAGAAATAATAAACAAAAACAATAAAGTTGCAGGACACAAAATCAAAATCAATATAAAAATCACATATACTAACAAAATGCTAACAAAATTTGAAGAAAAACAAATAATTATTTCTTTTGCAATTGCAACAAAACAAATACCTACAAATAAACTTAAGAAAAGGATCTATGTACTGAAAACTACAAAGCATTATTGAAAGAGACTGAAAGACACATGAAATGAAAATATATTCCCTGTTCATGAATTGGAAGAATTAAATTAAAATAGTTAAAACATCCACATTACCAAAAGCAATATACAGATTTAATGCAATCCCCATCAAAATACCAATGACAGTTTTTTAAGAAGTAGAATAGAAATCATCAGACTTGTATATAACCACAAAAGACCCCAAATAGCCAAAGTAATTTTTAGAAAAGAACGTAAATGGAGAGAGTTCCAGCCAAGATAGAGGCATAGGTAGAAACCCTTCGCTTCCCCACACAACCAATCTAAAATCAATAAACGACCAGAAGCACCAGAAAATCAAACTGCATGGACCTCCAACAACCAAGGAAGTAAAGAAAAAATCAACCAGAACAACCAGACCTGTAAGAACCCACGGTTCAGGGGGTGCCCACTGAGAAAAAGTGGAGCAAGGCAGCAGACCAAGTGGGCCAGGCTGGCTGAAGGCAAAACTAAGACTCAGAGTTGACTGTGGAGTACAGCACTTGCCACAGTGAGGGAAACTCCCAGTCTCACACAAGAGTTCATCGGAAAGTGGGCTAGACATGAGCAGGCGAGCTGTTGTTCCCTCTCTGGTCCCTTCCCCACAGGCAGTGCTGCAGTGCAGCAAAGACTGTTGCCCTACCCTGATGAATACCTAAGGCCCTGCCCCTTACAACTCAACAGGTGTGCCAAGACAAGGAAATATGGCCCAAATGAAAGAACAGAGTAAAACTTCAGAAAAAGAGCTAAGTGATGAGGAGATAGCCAACCTATCTGATGCAGAATGTAACTTGCTTGAAAAATGAAAAACTAAGTGAAAGATACCCAAAATGAAATAAAGCAAAATATTCAGGGAACCAATAGTGACAGGAAGAAAACCAAACTCAAATCAACGACTTGGAACACACACACAAAAAATAAACATCCAACCAGAACAGAATGAAGAAAAAAGAATTCAAAAAAGTGAAGAGAAAATTACAAACCTCTGGGACAATCAAACATTCCAATATGCAAATTATAGGGGTGCCAGAAGGAGAACGGCAGCAAAAAACTGAAAACTTATTTGAACAAATAGTGAAGGAAAACTTTCTCAGTATGGTGAAGGAAATAGACTTCCAGGAAATCCAGGAAGCTCAGAGAGTCCCAAAGAGGAACACACCAAAGGACATCATCATTAAGTTACCCAAGATTAAAGATAATGAGAGAGTCTTAAAAGCAGCAAGAGAAAAGGAGACAGTTACCTACAAAGGAGTTCCCATTAGACTATCAGCTGATTTCTCAAAAGAAACCTTGCAGGCAAGAAGGGGCTGGAAAGAAGTATTCGAAACCAGGCAAGGACCTATATCCAAGATTACTCTATCCAGCAAAGCTTTCATTTAGAATGGAAGGACAGATAAAGTGCTTCCCAGATAAGGTCAAGTTCAAAAAGTTCATCATCACCAAGCCCTTATTATATGAAATATTAAAGGGCTTTATCTAAGAAAAAGAAAATAAAAAATATGAACAATAAAATGACAACAAACTCACAACTATCAACAAAATGAACCTAAAAGAAAAGAAAAACAACAAAAAAACCTAAGCAAACAACTAGAATAAGAACAGATCAGAGAAATGGACATCACATGGAAGGGCAGGGGAGGAATGGGGGAAATGGTACAGGAAAGAAGCAGCATAATTCATAGGCATAAAATAGATGGGGAGAGATAAAAATGGTATAGGAAACAGAGAACGCAAAGAACTTCTATATACAATCCATGGACATGAACTAAGGAGCAGGGGAATGCTGGAGAGTTGGGGATGCAGGGCAGAGGGGGGATAAAGAGGGAAAAATTGGAAAAACTGTAATAGCATAATCAATAAAAAATACTTTAAAAAAAGAATGTAAAAAGAGGCATCACACTGACTTTAAATTATACTACAAAGCAACAATAATTAAAACAGCATGATACTGTCAAAAAAAGAGACATACATAAACATGGAAAAAATGAGAGCCAAGAAATAAACCCATGTTTATGTGGGCAAATAATTTTCAACAAAGGAGTGAAAAACATAAAATGGTAAAAAGAAAGCCCCTTCAATAATGCTTCTGGGTAAATTGGAAAGCCACATGCAAAAGAATAAAACTAGACTATTCTTTGTCCCCACATACAGAAATTGACTCAAAATAAATCAAAGACCTAAATATAAGATCTGAAACAATAAATTACATAGAAGAAAACACAGGTACTAAACTTATTAATCTTGGTCTTAGAGAAGATTGTATTAATTTGACCCCAAGACAAGGGAAATAAATGCAAAAGTAAATGAATAGGACTATATCAAACTAAAAAGCTTCTGCACAGCAAAAGAAAACACCAGCAAAACAAAAAGGCAACCAACCGAATGGGAGAAGATATTTGCAAACAACAGCTTCAAGAAGACATTAATATCCAACATATATAAAGAACTCATACAACTCAACACCAAGGAAACAATCCAATTAAAAAGTGGGCAAAGGACCTGAACAGACTTCTCTCCCAAGAAGACACACAAATGACCAACAGATATATGAAAAAATGCTCAACTTCACTAGTTACTAGGGAAATACAAATCAAAACTAAAATAAGATACCACCTCACACCTGTTACAATGGCTATCATCAGCAAGACAAGTAATAACAAGTACTGGAGAGGTTGTGGAGAAAAAGGAACTCTCATTCACTGTTGGTGAGAAGGTAAACTGGTATGGCCACTATGGAAAACAGTATGGAGGCTCCTCAATAAATTAAGAATAGGGTTATCACATGACACATCAACTCTTTTTTGGGTATCTACCTGAGAAATTTGAAAGCATTTATCTGCAAACATATATGCACCCCTAGGTTGACTGCAGCATTATTCATGGTGGCCAAGATATGGAAACAATTGAACTGTCCTTCACTAGATGATTTGATAAAGTAGATGTGGTACATATATGCAACAGAATACTACTCAGCCATAAGAAAAGATGAAATACTGCCATTTGTGACAACATGAATGGATCTTGAGAATATGCTAAGTAAAAAAGTCAGAAAGAAAAAGAACCATATGATTTCAACCATATGTGGGATATAAAGCTAAAAGCAACCAGTGAACAAACAAGACAAACAAACAAGCAAAACCTCATAAGCATAGACAACACTATGATGGTAACCAGAGGGAAGGGGGGTTGGAATGGAGGTAAAGGGTAAAGGGGGTTGAATATATGGTAATGGAAGATTTGACTTTGGGTTGTAGACATAACGGTGGAGTACACAGATGATGTATCATAGAACTGTACACATGAAAAATATATAACCTTATTAACCAATGTCACCCAATAAATTTAATTTAAAAAATAAAAATAAAACTATAAAAGTGTTTTTAAAATATGAGTAGTCATGTTTCCAAAGAAAACATACAGATGGCAATAGGTGCATAAAATGATGCCCAATATTGCTAATCATTAGAGAACTGCAAATCAAAACCACAAAGAAATATCAACTTACATATGTTAGAATGACTGTGATCAAAAAGACAAGAAATACCAAGTGTTGGTGAAGTTGTGGAGAAAAGGAAACCTTTGTGCATTGTTGGTGGGAATGTAAGTTGGTGCAGCTAGTATGGAAAATAGTATGGAAATTCCCTTAAAAAATAAAAATAGAACTATCATAATGTTCAGCAATTGCACATCTAGTTATTTATCTAAAGAAAACAAAAATACTAACTCAAAAAGGCATCCGTACTCCCATGTTTATTGCATTATTTACAACAGCAAAGATATGAAAACAACCTAACTTGATGGCTAAATGAATAAAGCAAAAGTGGTGTGTATGTGTACACACACACACATATAACTGATATCTATATATGCACATATATATACACCTATACATACATGTACACACACAATGAAATATTATTCAACCATAAAAAAGAAATTTTTGCCCCTCACAACAACATGGATGGATCTTAAGGGCATTATCCTAAATGAAGTAAGTCAAACAGATACCATATGATCTCACTTACATACATAACCTAAAAAATACATATATAAAACATAAAATAAGGTCATAGATACAGAGAACAGAATGGTGGTTGCCAGAAGTTTGGGGGGAGTAGACAAAATGGGTGAATGAGGTCAATGGTACAAACTTCCAGTAATGAAACAAGTAAGTCATGGGGATACAATGTACAGCATGATGACTATAATTAATAATACTGCCTTGCATATTTGAAAGTTGCTAAGAAAATAGATCTTGAAAGTCCCTATCTCAAGAACAAAAAAATTGTAATTATGCATGGTAACAGATGTTAACTGGATATATTGTGGTGATCATTTTGCAGTACACACAAATATCAAATCATTATGTTGCATACTTGAAACTAACAATGTTATATGTCAATTATGCCTTAATAAAAAAATGAAATAATTACCAAAAAAGAGCCTCATATGTTTTCATAAATTATCTTCAATTAATAGTTATTTTGGAATATATGTTATCCCCAAAAAAGCAAATGACAAAAGTAAAACTAAAATTTATGCTTGGTATCATTCCTAATTTAAAACTGTGCTTTTGAGAAGAGTGAAGAATTAGCTAAATAATTTAGCTACATTTTAAGAAACACAAGATAGAGAAATTTTATGAATGAAATTAAATATATATCATATAAGGTAGGGCTATATCAACACCAGTCAGAATGGCCATCATAACCAAATCATCAAACAAGTGATGGCAAAATTGTGGAGAAAAGGGAACCCTAGTCCACTACTGTTGGGAATGCAGACTGATGTGACCACTGTGCAAAACAGTATGGAATTTCCTCAGTAAACTAAAAATGGTACTGCCTTCTAACATGGCAATTCCACTGCTGGGATTATACCCTAAGAATTCTGAAACAACAATTCAAAAAAACCTATGCACCCCAATGTTCACAGCAGCACAATTTACAATTGTCAAGTGTTGGAAGCAACTTAAGTGCCCATCAGGAAATGAATGGATCAAAAAACTGTGGTACATTTACACAATGGAATACTATACAGCAGAAAGAAAGAAGGAGCTTCATACGCTTTGTGATAGCATGGATGGATCTGGAGAGCATTGTGCTAAGTAAAGTAAGCCAGGTGGTGAAAGACAAATACCATATGATCTCACCTATAACTGGAACCTAACCATAAAACACACAAGCAAGCAGAATACAACCAGAGACATTGAAATAAAGAACAAACTGGAAATAACCAGAAGGGATTGGGGAGGGGGATATAGGGGGTTAAAAGGGGAAGTGTTGTCAAGGAACATAATAAAGGACCCATGGACAAAGCCGGGGGGGGGGGGGGGGGGAGGATTAAGGGTGGAACAGTGGGGAATGGTGAGGGGAAAATGGAGACAATTGTACTTAAATAACAATAAAGAAAATGAAAATAAAATATACCACAAGATAATTATTAAAATGCAACTTAAGATGTATTAAAATACTTTAATTCATATTGTAATCTATTATAGTATAATCACAAATTGGATTTTCTTCAACTATAACCAAAGATGAACTTAATTTTATAATTTTTATCAATCAAATACATTCAAAATATATGTCAGAAAATAAACTTTCTAAAATTAATATTAACTATAATTTTCTTCTGAATGTGAAGCGTCATTCATATATTTATTCTATAAAATCAATAATTTTATCTCTCTGAAAAAATAGCACACAAATCTTAGAAACATGGTAACAAAGAAACATTTCCTATCATAAAAATCATTGTTACCAAAACATACATTAAAAGTCCGTAAGCTTCTAAGATTTTACTTACACACAAAAGAAAATATGGCATTAATTAAAAAAATTAAGAAACCTGATCTAATAACGGAGCAAAAGTTAAAAAAAAAATCTTAACTGATCTTCAAGATATGCCCACTCAGAGACAGGCAATTTGTAATCTACATAAAACTAAAAAACATTATAAACTTATCTTAAATGAACTATCACTAAAGGAGCTAAATAAAAGATATGTCTGAAGAAGAAAGAAAATGATCTCAGAAGTGAGATCAAAAGTGCAAGAAAGAATGTTGAGCAAGATAAATAGTAAACATGAGGAAATCTAAGAAAAATGCTGTCTACTGGTAATATCTACTAAAAGCATGTAATATGGATTGTTTAAAAAAAGCAAGAAATAAGGTAATAGACAACTATATGTTGGTTGGGAGATAGGTATTTTTAAAATACTCAAAATTTTAACTGCTAATTTCAAATTTTTTTGCCAAGATATTACAATAAATAATGTTTCATATATGGCTTACATTAAAATAGGAAATCAGATTTTCTGATGGTTGATCACTTGCTGAATTTAAGATCATCATTAATTGTTGAATTGTATTCATAACAGTCCTAGAGAAAAAAACAGAAGTGTTAAGCAGTGAAGGAAAAAAATGAAATATATCTAACACACAAGATAAACAAACATATATTTAAACTCACTGTCTCCCATTTATCTTTAAAAAGTTATCTGCAATAAAACTTTATAAAACCCTTAGTGTATTACTGTTTGCAAAGAATTATATTTTTACTTAAATCTTTAAGAAAGAATGTGTTCATAATCAACACATTTACACTTAAAGAACTGATATGTTTATTTATTGATAAAACTATAAATCAATCAAACACAAAGTAGTCAAACAAATGATTATTTTACGGTGAAAAAATACAAACTGGCATCAAAATGTAATCTAACAAACATTACTATAATTAAATACTAAAATTTTTTGAATAAAGTCGGCAAGTTATTTAGCAACTCAAGGAAAGAACCAAGTTACTCTCCTTTACAGAGATCTTCAAAAAGAAAGCACAGGGTGAGAGGCAGGGGATGATGGGTGGGGTAGGGGGGCGTGGTGGAGTGAAAATGAAGACAATTATACTTGAATAACAAAATAAATAAATGGATGAATGAATGAACAAAGGAAGAAAGCATACATAAGTTTAAAAGTCACCATTGTTAAAGCATAAAATTATATCAATATCTTAAGGTCTCTTTAATTCTATAAGTCTATGTATGGGGCTATATAGTAAATAATTATGTTCCCATTTTAGAGTAGCAGTACATTGCTGCTGTAGGTACTACTTGATAATGCAAAGAACTATAGAATATTTATGGATAAAAGGGTCTTTAATATTATTTAGTAAAATGCATTCAATGTTCTCAGTCAAGCATCTCTAAACTGAAATCTGCACTTCCACACCTTTCAAATATTTTGCTTTTATGATTTATACATCCAGTAATCTACTTAAACCCCAATGACTAAAGCCACAAATTGCTAAATCAAATATCTTTCTCATTTGTTCTTATACTTGACTTCATTGAAGTATACTTGGCTTTCTTCAACACTTGCTCCTTCCTGAAACTCCCTCCCCACCTTGGCTTTTTTTGCCTTTACTCTCTGAGCTCCCAATCACACCTGTCATTCTATTTAATCTAACTTCTATCTAGTCCTTAAATACAGTATTCTTTCTGGTTCATCCCTTAGCCATACATTCTTGCCATTATACACGCTAACTTAGGCAACCTCAACTATTTTCAGGGTTTTAACTCTCCCTGATTATTCCCAAATCTATAACATCCTCCTATTTACTACACATCTTCATTTCCCACAAAGGCCTCAAGAATCATATTCTAAATATGAATTCATCAAATATTTGTCAAACCTGTTCTTGCTCCTTCATTCCCACTGCCTATCTCTTGGTTCAGATCTTCACCATCTCTCAAATGAATTACTGTAATACAGCAGTCCAGAGATTTGACTCACTGTGTTTATGGTAGTAGGGTCTAAGAATATGTAATTTGAAAAAAGTCCTCAGGTTATTCTAATTTGTACCCCTGGTTAAGAGCCACTGTGACAGATTGATAGATCTCTGTATTTCTCATCATATTGAACATCCACCCCATCACAAACTAATACCACATAAAGTTTCAAACACCAAGTCAGATTTTATCCTTATCCCCATTTAACACCCATTTATAGGAACAAACTATATCATGCACAAGCTAAAGTCAAAACTTTTAAGTGTGGTATATAAGGAAGGCCCTTTGTAATCTAGTTCCCACCCTCCTCTCCTGCCATGTCATTTTCCCATTCAATACAGAGCTGCTAATGGTTCCTCAGACACATTTTATTGTTTCCTCTTTCTATCCCTTTGAATATGTTGTTCCCACCCACTAAAATGACAATGTCCTATGACACAGACTCTTACATATTCAAAATTCAGTTCAAACATCACTTCATAAAGTCCTTTCTGTGCCATCTTATTAACTTGTCTTTTTTTGTTGACTTTTTAGAAAGAAGGGGAAAGTGAAAGAGAGAGAGCGGGAAAGAAACATCAATTTGCTGTTCCACTTATTTATTCACTCATTGGTTGATTCTTGTATATGTCCTAACGGGATTGAACACGCAGTCTTGGGGTATCGAGATAATCATTAACTTGTTTTAAGTCTATTACTATACTTATACAAAAATCTATTTTTATATGTATATTTAGTCATTTGATTGCCTACTATATACCAACTATTATTCTTGGTCCTAATTATTGCATGCTGACTATAAAAGCCATAACCCGTTGGTATACAACCTAAAGGTTATTATGGTTATTAGCAAAACAAGCAAACACACAAATGGTTTTACAATTATCAATTGTGATATACACTGTGAAGGAATTAAAAAGGATGCTATGAGAAGGAATAAAAGAAAATACTTCAGGGAAACAAATCTTTTAAAAAGTACTATTTGTGCTGAACCTAAGGGAAGAGTAGCAGTTATTAATTCATAGAAAAGAGTTTCAAAAAAAGGGAAAAGCAAGTGCAAAGGTCCCCAAGCACAAAAGAAGAGGTTGAGAGTTTGGAAAACTAGATAATACATAAAGAAGAGGAAAACAAGATGAGCTGGAGAGGCAACAGAAGCTAGATCATATAAGGTCTTGCAGGCATTGTTAAGAAATTTGCATTGTATTTTAATTGCAATAGGAAAGACAATAAGATTTAATGGCAGAGTGAGCAGGATATGAATTCATTTCTAGAATATTATCCTGTGTGATCCCTGAAAAACAGATTTGGTAGTGGAGAGAAAGGAACTATGATGAGAGTAGTAGCAGTGAGCACAGATAGTAAGTCTACAGAAAAAAAAAAAAATCCAAGCAAAAGCCAAGTTGGATAAGGATGGTGTAGAAATTGAGAAGAGTAGATGGACTCAAGAAATAGGTTAGGGGTAAATTTAACAAGACTTGATAACAGATTAGATGTGGGAAGTAAGTGAGGATAAGAACATTAAAAGTAGTTCTAATCCTTCTAGGTGGTATACAAACCAAATGGGGATGCATTTTTTACTTTTTTATTTACTAAGATGGAACACATTCCCATTCTAGGTTATATTCCTTAACAACAGACAGAACTAACTGCCTGGAAAATAAAGAGCACTCGATATACTCAATTTATGACACATACATACAAACATATAATGAAATAAATAAACAAACCCAAAGACCTATAAAGTACTGAATAAACAATTATAATAAAAATTAAAAGTAAGAAAACTCATACCTTACTGGAGTCTGGGGAAGAATAACATTTAACTCTTCATCAGGATTACTCCTTCGTGGTGTTCTCTGCATTTCAAAACTAAATAATGAAAGGCAAAGTCATTTAGACTAAAATTTACACTTTGTCCTTTATGAGTCAAATAAAAAAGAAATATAAAGCATTCTGTTGCCTCATAACATCACACAAAGTAAATCTATAATAGAAGTGATCAGAAAAAGATAACCCAAAAGCTACATAAATAAAATTATGTTTTTTCACTATTATTTTTAAGTTGGTTTTCTTTCCACTAGGTTTATGACAAACAGGTACACCAATCATTAACAATTTTTTGAAAGTGAGAGTTAAATGTTTTCTCTACAAAGTTAGATGTTCAATGTCATTGTTAATCAAGTTGTTCAATATCAAAAAATATCAAAGCTCAAGTTTTCTAATCATTTGTCTTCCAAAACCTTTATCTTGACTTAACTAAAATTAAAAGTATTTTACTTGTGCTTAACTTCCAAATTTTCAGCTACTTATACAAATATTTCATGTTAAAGACATAATATTAACCATACTTATGGTGATTCAACATTTTTTGTAATTACTTTCAATCATTCTTACTTGAAGACTCTACATGACAACTCAAGAAAATACACTTTTGTATTAACTTTAATAAAAATGAACCAAGCCCTGGCTGTTGTGGCTCAGTGGGCTGAGCATCTTCCAGCAAACTGAAAGGTTGCCAGTTTGCACATGATCAAGGCACATGCCCAGGTTTCAGGCCAGGTCCCTGGTTAGGGGCATGAGAGAGGTAACTGATCAAGATGTTTCTCTAGCACATCCATGTTTCTCTCCTCCTTCTCTCTAAAAATAAATAAATAAAATCTTTTTTTTTAATTTTTGTATTCTTTTTTAAAAATTTTTATTTTAATTGTTATTCAAGTACAGTTTTCTGTCTTTTACTCCCATCCCAGTCCACGCCCCCAGTGCTCCCCACCTTCCTCCCATTTCCACCCCTCTTAGTTTTTGTCCATGTGTCCTTTATAGTTGTTCATGTTATCCCTTCCCTTTTTCCTCTGAAATTCCCTCCCCTTGCCCCTCTGGTTAAAATAAAATCTTTTAAAAAATGAACCAAGAAAGTAAAGCAGGTGAAAAGCCAAATAAAGACAGTGAATCACTACTGAGTAAACCAATTACAGTTAACTTGAACTTGGATTATTCTTTTATACCATGGACCCATGCAGTTCAAACCTGTCTTGTTTAACCATCAACTGTATTTTCAATACACAGTCTGGAATCTACATATGCACTGGGCCAACTGAAGATATGCAAGGATTTTGCACAGGCAATTGGCACCTCTAACCCTGAATTGTTCAAGGGACAAATTGTACGTCAACAATTGTCTTTGGGTGTTCATTTTAAAAATTATATTCATCTAAAAGAAAAGATAGTTGACATACAAGACAATTCACATTAACTTTCTATCTCAGAAACATAAAGAAAGAGTGTTATATAATGATAAAGGGGTCATTCCAATTAGAGGATAAAACATTTATAATATTTTTAAGTATTTTTAAAATATTTTATTTATTTACTTTTAAAGAGAGGGTAAGGGAGAGAGAAAGAGAGGGCAAGAAACATCAATGTGCAGTTGCCTCTCGAGTGCCCCACATGGGACTTGGCTCACAACCCAGGCAGGTGCCCTGACTGGGAATCAAACCGGCAACAATTTGTTTTCCAGGCCCATGCTTAACCAAGTGAGCCACACCAGCCAGGGGATATTTTTAAATATTTTTACCCAAAATAAAAGCACCTAAATATATAAAGTAAATATTAAAAGACCTGAAAGGAGAAATAGACAGCAATACAATAGGAGTAGAAAAGTTTCCTACAATCACCCCACTAATACCTCATTGATATGAATAGATAAATTCATCCAGACCAAAACTCAGCAAGAAAACATTGGCCTTAATTGACATATTTGAATAGATGGAGTTAACAGATATTTGAACAACATTCCATCCAAAGCAACAGCATACATTTTTCTCAAGTGCACACTGAACATTTTTCTAGGGTAGATCACATGTTAAGCCACAAAACAAGTCATAATAAATTTAAGAGACTAAAATCATACCAACCTTCTTTTCTGGCTCCATTAGTATAAAACTACATAATATTAATACATAATATATAAAATATATTAATTACATGAAGAAAACTGAAAAACTCACAAATATGTGGAGATTAAACACCACGTTAGTGAACAACCAATGAATCACAGAAAAATCAAAAGATATAAATATCTCAAGAAAAACAAAAATCAAAATGTAAAATACCAAAGATTATGGAATGCAACAAAAGCAGTTCTGAGATGAAAGTTCATTGCAATAAATGCCTACTTCAAGTAAAAAGAAAAGTCTTAAGTAAACAATCTAACCTTATACCTCAAGGAACTAGAAAAAGAACAAACAAAACCCAAAGAGAGAAAAAGGAACTAAATCACAAAGTTCAGAGAGGAAATTAATAAAACAGGGATTAAAAGACAATAGAAAAGATCGATTAAATTAAGAGCTGGTTATTTTAAAAGATACACAAAATTAATAAACCTTTAGTCAGTCTCAACCAAAGGTGGGGGGTGGTGGGGAGAGAGAGAGAGAACACAAATATGCAAAGTAGTTATTCATCATACTTAATGGTCATTCAAAAATTTTTGTGATTACACTCACTCTTCATCTCAGAAATGAAAGAGAAGATTTACAAATGATATCACAAAAAAACAAATAAATCATAAGACCACTATGAACAATTGTTCAAAATTGGCCACTATACACAAGCAGTCAAAATTGGATAAACCAGAGGAAATGAATAAATTCCTAAAAATATACAACCTTCTAAGGCTTAATCATGAAGAAATAAAAAATCAAGATAGATTTATTACTAGCAAGGAGATTAAACCAGTAATTAAAAATGTCCCAACAAACAAAAGCCCAGGACCAGGCAACTTCAGTGCCAAATTCTATCAAACATTCAAAGAATTAATACCAATCCTTCTCAAACTGTTAAAAAAAAAAAAAAAAGAGGAGTAAACTCTTCCCCAATCCAATTTAAGAGGCCTGTATTACCCTAATACCAAAAGCAAATTATAGGCCAATATCCCTGATGAACACAGATGCAAAAATCCTCAACAAAATATTATCAAACCAAATTCAACAATACATTAAAAGAGGGATACAATACATGATCAATACAATACATGATCAAGAGGGATTTATTCCAGTGATGCAAGGATGCTTCAACAACCACAAATCAGTCAATATGATACACCAAATTAATAGGATAAAAGATAAAAATCATATGATCATCCCAACAGACACAGAAAAGGTATTTATACCACTGATGATGAAACAAAATTCAACATCCACTTATAATAATAACTCTCAAGAGAGCAAGCACAGAAGGAATGTACATCAAAATAACAAAGGTCATACATGACAAGACCACAGCCATCATCATACTCAATGAAAAGCTGAAACATTTTCCTACAGAAATGGCCACTCTGGCCAACTTTTATTCAACACGGTATTGAAAGTCCTAGTCAGAGCAATCAGACAATAATTTTAAAAAGGCATCCAAATTGGAGAGGAAAAAGAAAAACTGTTACTATTTGCAGATGAAATGATATTATATATATATAGAAACCCTAAAAGACTCCATCAAAAAACTGTTAGAACTAATAAAACAAAATTCAGTAAAGTTGCAGGATACAATATCAATATACAAAAGTTAGTTGTTTTTCTATGTACTAATAACAAACTATGATAATGAAAAATTAAGGAAATGATCTCATTAATAACTGCATCAAAAAGAATTGCATACATAGCAATAAATTTAACCAAGGTAGTGAAAGTCCTATACACTGAAAAGTATAAGACACTGATTTAAAAAAAAAAAAAACCTGAGGAAGATACAAACAAATGGAAAGATATTCAATGCTCATGGATTGAAAGAATTAATGTTAAAATGTCCATGCTACTCAGAGCAATAAAGAAATTCAATGTAATCCCTATCAAAACTCCAATGGCATTTTCCACAAAAACAGAGCAAACAACCTAAAATTTGTATGGAACCATTTGTGCCCTATGGAGAGAGATCAAGGAACCCTGTGAGCTCTACATGGACATACCTCCAAGCAAGTATTACAAATGTAGGATGGCTTGGTGGAGAGCCCAGTGGTTCAGGCATTCCTCCTCTGGGCTCTGTCCAGTGCCATTTTCCACTAAGCAGCCCCTTTGGCGACTCACCCATTACTTAGTTGAAGTTGGTAGCTTATGCTCATTTTGGCACCAGGTGTCAGGGGCGTATAATGGACTGGGTTTTGTTTTTGGTTTTATTTTATTGTGTTTTATATTTTTTTCTTTTTACTTTGCTTTGCCTGTTAAGGTGGAAACTGTGAATCTTTAAAATAAAGATGGGAAAGAACCGGCAAAGAAAACAATTTAAAATAAATAGAAATAAGCAATTAAAAAAATACAATAAAAATTTGTATGGAACCAGAAAAGAACCCAAATTGCCAAAGCAAGCTTGAAAAAAAAGAACAAAGCTGGAGCCATCACACTTCCTGACTTCAAACTACATTAAAAAGCTATAAAAGAAAAAAAAGCTATAGAAAGCAGTATGTATGGTGATAGCCAGAGGGAAGGAGGAAGGGGGCTAGGTGGTGGCAGGCAAAGGGGGGTAGAAATAATGCAATCCCTATCAAAATTCAGTAATAGTGTCAAAAGTAAAAATAAAGGAAAAAATAAAGCTATAGTAATGAAAATAGTATGGAATTGGAAAAAAAAGACACATAGATCAATGAAACAGAACAGAGAGCCCAGAAATAAACCCACATATATATTGTCAATTAATTTATGACAGGAATGCAAGAATTTAGAATAGGGAAAGGATAGTCTCTTCAACAGATGATGCTGACAAAACTGAACAGTAATATACAAATGAATAAAACATGACTACTATCATACATCATATATAAAAGTAACTCAAAATGGATGAAAGACTTGAATGTAAGACCCAAAATCATAAAACTCCTTGAAAAAAACAGAGGTGGCAATAAGCTCTTTGATATCGATGTTGGAAATATTTTTAATCTAACACCAAACTCAAAGGCAATAAAACAAAACAAAAAATCTAGTAGTATATCGAACTAAAAAGCTTCTGCACATCAAAGAAGCCATCAACAAAGTGAAAAAAGGCAACCAACTAAATAAGAGAAATATTTGCAAATAATATCTCAAAGGGTTAATATTTACAATATAAAAAGAAATCAATTGCAAAAACATGATCAAATTGAAAAAAGAGCAAATATGAATGCATATTTTTCCAAAGAAGACATACAGATAGCCAACAGGTACATGAAATGATACCTGCTTAATACTGTTAGTCTTTAGGGAAATGCAAATCGAAACCACACAGAGTTATCGCCTTACACCAGTTAGAATGACTATTATCAAAAAGACAAGAAATAACAAGTGTTGATGAGGATGTGGAGAAAAGTGAACACTGGTACACTGGAAATGTAAATTGGTACAGGCACTATGGAAAACAGTATGGAAATTCCTCAAAAAATTAAAAATTGAGCTACAATAAGATACAACAATTCCACTACAGGGTATTTACTGAAAAGATTTGTGCACCCTCATGTTCACTGTAGAATTTACAACAGCTAAGATAAGGAAACATGAAGTGTCCATTGATGGCTGACTGATAAAGAAATTGTTTTATACACACACACACAAATATATACATATACACAGGATGGGGCAAAAGTATGTTTACAGGTGTTCATGTGGAAAATGACACAATAATTAATAAATAATAACACAAGAATAAACTCTGCCTTTCGCATACAACTGTAAACCTACTTTTCCCTTACCCCATAATATATATGTTATTGCATAATGGAGTATCATTCAGCCATAAAAAGAATGAAATCTTGCCATTGTAACCTCAAAAGCATTATACTCAATGAAATAAGTCAGAAGGAAAAAGGCAAACAAGGTATGATCTCTCTTACATGTAGTATCTAAAAAAAAATCCAGCTCTGGCTGGTGAGGCTCAGTGGATTGAGCACTGGCCTGCAAACCAAAAGGTCGCCAGTTTAATTCCCAGTCTGGGCACATGCCTGAGTTGCCTGCCAGGTCCTCAGTTGTGGGTGTGCAAAAGGCAACCAGTCAATGTATCTCTCACACACTGATGTTTCTCTCCCTCTCTTTCTCCCTTCCTTCCCCTGTCTCTAAAAAGAAATAAGTTAAATCTTTTTAAAACCTAAAAAAAAAATTAAAATTAAAAAAAATCCAAAATCTTAGGTACAGAGAATAGATTGGTAGTCACCAGAGGAAATGGAGGGGAGTGGGTGAAAAATTTTTTTAGTTTCAAAAAATAAAAAGAATCATACATTCAACTGGCTGTTGAACATCTTCACTTTCCACTTTTCTAACTTAGGTTTGATCGCTTTCTTTTATATACAGATTTATCCTGTCCTAGCTCTATGAAAAAATATTCAACCCCATAAATTGAACTGGGAGTCAAGTACCTAGCATTACTCTATCACTTTACAGTCTACAAAGTACTCTCATCAATATGCATGTATGTATATAGTACAAAGTATAGAAAGTATACATGTGACTCTGAAGCAAATGCTTATATTTTACAGATGAGAGAACTAAGACTTAGTGAGATAAAGTGAAAATTAAACTACATTCGAAAAGCATGAAGGAAATAAAAGATATTCTCAGCTTGGACCTGGTTAGAGAAAAATTACTTTAAAAAGATATTAAAAATCAACACAAGCTTGTGCATACTAGGAGGCAAACTAATGTTCACACAGACAATACAAAGAATATTTGTTCACTTGTATTAATAAAAAGAATTGATTTACAATCTGTGTAAAAGCACTGTATCATAAAAATTTCTATTTGTTAATAAATGTTATACTTAGAATGGTTTATCTTATTAATAGCTTTATATAAAGGTACCTGAGGTAATTATTATAAATGATATTTAAAGGTCACTAAGTTAAATAAAAACCTACTTAACCTACCTTTATCAAAACTGACCTATAGAAAAAACATAAAGAAAAATATACCACGTATGATACCTGTCTGTGGGATCAGCCTGAAGAGTTTTATCATGATCCAGAAATAATCTTGCATCTAGATCTTTGTTTTTAAGGTAAATTTCTTCATATTGTTTAGAGAGACTTTCCACCTCAAAAGAAAAAAATACTGATGATTACCCTTTCATGTCATTACATTTCTCAGTATACAGAAGTATGATTTAATTAAAGAATTTTTGTACAATATACACTTAATTTTATAACACACTGAGAACACATGCACTATAAATAAGGCATATGTACAAGTGAAGTAAAGAAAATTGCAAATTTTCAACTCTAATTTTAATACTATTTTATGCACCCCACTAGAATTTTATGTAGACAAGATTCACAAAACCACAAATTAGTATTGAGATGGCACTGTAGATAAAAATAGGTATTTAAATAGGTATCTATTTAAAAATAGATAAAAAAACCACTTAAGTGCCAAGATCCTCCAAACATCCCATACATTTTTCACTTTTAATCTTCTATGCTTATCAATATAAAATACATATTTTTCAAATATTGTAACAAATCCTCTTGATTATATATTCTTCCTATCTTTTCTAAATATTTTAATTCACTCCAACATCCTTCAATTAAGTATCTTAGGAAAGAGCATTAGCTCAATTAACTAGCCCAATTAACACACTTGCATGATTTATTCCCAATCTTACAGACACTTTTTCAATTGCTAGAATCTGCAATTCTTTTATCAGTTCTGCTTCAAAATTTTGAATCATAATTTGAAAACCAATGCACGATAGACAACTATTTGGCATGCCTTCTGCTGTGACTTTTAAAGCAAAAATGTTTTCAAACTGAAGGTACTAAAATGGCATTCTAAAAGGAAAGGGAGAAGAAACTGAGTTAAATGTAACTTTTTGTTTGTTTCCATAAATTTTTTAGGTAGAACAGTCATTCATGTTTAAGTTTAATAATTGTTACTGCCCTAGCTTAGTGACGCACTAATTATCAATCAGTTATTGACTGGCAGCTATTAGTACTATATGCAATATGCTGGGGAAAATGTTAAGTTTATCCTAAGATTTCTATTAAAACTATAATCCTTTCTAGGTGAAGAAAAATTACTACAAGTGTCCAACATTCTTTAGAATTGTGAACAGCATATTTTTTGATAACAAGACTTGATAATACAACATTTTGCCCCTGTTTGCCTCTCTATTACCCTATCTTAACCACTTTTTTGCTCTGTAACCCAATCTTAGCTAGTTGGAGTTCACTGAACAGACCAAACTATATCATATTACTGTGTCTTTGAATCTTTCATTTCCAACCCTTGAGAATGCCATCAGCACAGAAATCATCACCTCCAAACAATTTTCCACAAAACCTATCTGCCCCACTTGGGATTAGGCTGCCCTCCTCAGAGCTATCACAACACCCTGTGTATACTTCTGCCAGATTCTTGTAGACTCCTATAATGTTCTCTTGGTCTGTGTCTCCCACTAGAATCTCAGTAACAGTAATTATGAGTTCAATCTCTGGAATGATGATATCTAGCATAATGCCTGGCACATATTAAGCACTGAATATAATAGTTGTGGAATGAACAGATTAATTAATTCAAGGACTAGCTACAAAGTCAGGTCACAGAATCAGTTCAGCTATATGAATTCATGTTTTTTGGTCTTAGTGACTAAATACCAGATGCTTCTAAAACACTGCTTTATCACTGAGTACTTCTTCATTATTTATCTAACGCATCCTTTTCTCCACATATTTTACCTTATCACATAAGTTTTCAGATATTTCCATTGAAGAGTAAAATATTTAAAGCAAAATGTGAAAAGAAATGGATGGATGGTATACCACTGAGATAAAACATTTTGGCAATATAATCATAGTCATGTCAACTGTATTTATTTTCAATTAAGTAGTTTTTAAAAATACTCAAAAGAGATGCTCTGCAATATAGTAATGTCAATAAAGCTGATGGCCTTAATTGGGGATACTATGCACAAGGATGTGCAGCAAAGCAAATTAAGAGTCAAGTGTGATTGTACATATTTAGTTTAAATATTTAGTATATGTGCTGCCCAAGTGCTCAGTAGTTATATTTAAATATTTAATGGAGTTTAGAAATCCAAAAGCCTACACATAAATTTTTGAAAAATTTCAGTACAAATCCATTTCTAGTGTAAGTTACAAAAGTACTGCTTATTTTTATACATTTGAGTACATATTCAAAAGGTTTTTTTGTTACTATACAAAGTTGGTTCACCACAATTCTACTTAGATTCCTTTTCCTGAGCAAACAATATTTAATATATAGTAAAATTATCTTAACAAATTTAGACAACTATTCCACCCTCCCAAAAGTCCCAAAACACATTAATATTTTATTAAGTTTTCTTTCAGATACCTCTGGAAGTCCATTAGAAGCTACAATTCCAAGAGAATTCATAAAAGGTATAAAATTTTTGAAATAAACATTTTTCACCTGAAAAAGATAAAGTTACATGACCATTAAAATTTAAAAAATCAATCTCTATCACTATTAACACTAAAATAAAAGCATTAACTGACAATTTGATCAATGATTTACATTCAACCTAGCATCACACTTATTTATAATTAATTCAATTACATATTTACTTTTAAAATTGTGTGAGGCAGATTTCAAGTCTTAAAATGGAGATATAGTTGGGAATTTTTAATGAAATGGGGTTTATAAGAAAATCCATTGAAACCAACTTCAACATTCCACATTTAACAAATGATGAAAAGATGGGAGGCTCAAAAAAATTAACCTGCTTTTTAACAAAATAATTTCACACACAAAAATAATACCCAATAATTAAATTCAAAACTGATCATGTTTTCTGGAATTATGCCATTTGATGCAAAAGCATCCTACATTTAACATGGAAAATGAAGATTGTACTCAGAAAACCTGGAGTTATATTCCTGGCTATGCTACACTTGCAAAGTGTTGTGGAATTTTAAACAACTTACTTTCTTTCATTTAACTTCATTTTACAACTTTAGAATCTACATTTACTAAGGCGGAAATAATTTAATATCAGTTCCTATCTTCTACCTCCTAAGTAAGTTATAAAAATTAAGCTTCTGTTACACTTACTAGTTTTGCTTTCTAATTAATTCAGAGTTAACTAAACTATTTACAATATGGGTAGTTCTACTTAATCGGTTAGTATGACTAACCAATAATTATATAACCATAAATGTAACTGACCTATAAATGCTATATAAATAATTAAGTATCAATTAATTAATGTCAATTACCAACAAAGCTTTTAATCACCTACACTTTTTTTATTTTAATTTTTTAATCATTTTATTATTGTTCAATCACAGTTGTCTGCTTAATCACCTATACTTTAAAGACATTAATGGTTCTAAATTATATCAAAGAGTAAAAATTAAAAGTAAAAAAAAATTATTTATTCCTGATTTTTGAAATAAATTTTACAAGTAGTTCTGAAATTCAGAGCATTAACAACCAGGAATTAGAAAACTGACTAAGCAAAAGACTGGAGAACAAAATTTTTTTCAACTACATCTGTCAGCTATTAGCAAAGATAAATTGTGATTCCAAAAAACAGAGAGAGAGAGAGAGAGAGAGAGAGAGAGAATTTGATGCATCTATAGCTATAATTGTTTATATCTATATATTTGTTGAAATTAACAAAAGCCACTATGCTAAAACCCTAACAGCTTGATAAATCATTCCAATACTTTTTAAACCAGATTTTTGATATAATACCCTCATTTCTTCCCAGAGTTCACAGAAAAATTTCAAAGATGCAGCATTTCATACAACTACCTGTTGGTAGTGAATTGTGGACAATATAATCTATTAGTGAAAGGAGCATGATACAGTGAAAGTAGCACTGGTAACAGATGTCCCAAAGTCTAGACTGTTAGAAACCAGCTATCTGTTCACTCATTATTAAAAGGAGGAAGAATCTATTATTTTCCAGAATCCTTCCAATTCCAACAGTCTAGATTCTATGAACTAGACAAGCAACTCCTGGATTATTACATGTATTCTCTGCCAGTCATTAATATCTGATGTAATATCTAGAAAGATAGTAATTATAGAAGACCGAACATAAATTTAATGTTAATATCACCTACCACTAAACCAAAAACACTAGGGGTTTTTTAGTGTGGTATATTAAACATTAGGGGTATCAGTAATTACAGAGGAATCAAAAAACAAACACATTTGAGAACTACTGCCTTAATGATTTACATTTTGATGATTCCAGAGTGAGGGAGATACTCTCTTTATTTTTTAAGTATATTTTATTGATTCTGTTATTACGGTTGTCCCAATTTTTTCCCCTTTGTCCCCTTCTGCCTGTTACCCGCTGTCCCTTCAGCAATCCCCTCTTTAGTTCATGTCCATAGATAGTGCATGTAAGTTCTTCAGCTTCTCCATTTCCTGTACTATTCTTAACATCCCCATCTATTTTGTAACTACCAACTATGTTTCTTAATCCCTGAACTTTTTCCTCCTGTCTTCCCCCTTCCCTCTCCCAGCCGATCTCTTTAAAATCAAAGTAACTGAGCATGAAAATTACATTTATTTCTAAACATTTGCTATTGAAAAAGGGTTGGTTGGCACTAATTACAAAAAAGCAAGCTCATTACAAAAAAATGTATATACTGTTAGAAAGAACTTACATCTAAATTTACTTTAACTATTTTAAAGAAATGAAGTTAAATTACCTCATCTATATTACATTTATGTTCTTTACAGAGAACTTCAATAATTCTTGTATCATTTTCTAATTGTTTTGCTATCCGTGCACTCCTGTTCTGACCTCGCCTTGGTGTTCGAGGTGAACCATTAATAGGTATTATAGCTGTTTCTGTAAAAATAGTAAATTAGATAAGAACAATTATAACTAGGAAGATCAGAAAAATCCAGTAATATTATGCTACTTTGAATTATTAGGTTTCATTTAAAGACTAACAGTTATATCTATTTATTGCATATGTATTATAAGTCATGTACTGATAAGTTTTTGCCCACCCCATATGCTCTTCTGCCCCCCAACTAGTCCAAAAAGAAACTGTAAAATACTTAAAGCTAAATATGAAGAAGGCAAACAAAGGAGCCAACTTATAAAGTAATTCTAAATTATCCTACTCAGTCTGCAAGGGAAAAACTGTTTTCTATCTTTTAAAGTGTCTTAAAAATAATTAGGTAGTATTTATGGAATCAACTTTGAAATACAGTATAAAAATAAGTGAATTTAAAAAGTTTTAGCAAATACCACAGTAAATTATGATACTTTTAAAAGATAACATATCAATATAATAATATGATAATAAACTGATTTTTTTCTTTTTTCTATTGTTGTTCAAGTGCAGTTCTCTCCATTTTCACCCTACCATGCCCACCGGTGCCACCCCTCCCTACCTCCCACCTTCTAACCTACCCCCTTTTGCTTTGTCCATATGTCCTTAATAAACTATGAGTTTTAAAAATCCCCTGGGTTATTTTGAGCATTTCCAACTCAAAATGAATGTGGACTCAGCTATTAAAGAGATTACAGATGACTATAGGACCAACCAACAATTTACAAGAAATTAAGAGGATATAAAAACGAAAGCATTATGCTAAGTGAAATAATCCAGGCAGTGAAAGATAAATACCATATGATCTCACCTATAAGTGGAACCTAATCAACAAAACAAACAAGTAAGCAAAATATAACCGGAGACATTGAAATAAAGAACAAACTGGCAGTAACCAGAAGGGAAGGGAGAGGAAGGATAACAGAGGCAAGTAGGGGAAGACTGTCAAGGAACATGTATAAAGGACCTATGGACAAAACCAAAGCAGGGCAGGATTGAGGGTGGGAGGTGCTGGTGGGTGGGACGGGGGAAAGTAGTGGAAGGAAAATGGAGACAACTGTATTTGAACAACAATTTTAAAAAAAGAACATGTTAAACTATACCACAAGATGCAATTAGTGAAAAATTAAACCATGGGAAACTCAACAGGACAAAACACTTGATTATTTAATAAATAAATTGCAAGGTAAAAAAAAGAAAGATGAAGGAGAAACTTTTTTATAACTCTTAAAAACATATCAACCAATTACCAAGTATAGATCTCATTTAGATTCTCATTTACTCAAACTGTAAAAATTGTTTAAATTATTTTTATAAGACAACTGAA
Organism: Carollia perspicillata; assembly: GCA_004027735.1. NCBI lineage: Eukaryota > Metazoa > Chordata > Mammalia > Chiroptera > Phyllostomidae > Carollia > Carollia perspicillata. Next base: position 32,880 of record PVKM010003469.1, on the reverse strand, counting down.
AATATGAACACTTACTAAATATTTGGTGGTATTAAGGAATCACTATTGATTGATTTTTAGGTGTGATATAATGGTATTATCATTATGTTTTATAAAAAGACTTTATCTTTTAGAGGTACATACTAAATTTATAAGGATGAAATTGTATGCAAAAGAGTACTTCAAAATAAAATGGCTGATAGAACTGGATAGTAGATGGGGCTACAGGTTGACCATAAGTTTTATGTTGAAGGTAGGTGATAAATACATGGAGATGTATTATGCTACTGTCTGCTTTTGTATTGATTTGAAATTCTCCATAGTAAAAAGTTAATTAAAAGTGCACCACACTCAGTCAATTCAACATGTCATCCTGGTTTCTCTTTAACACTGCACTTAAAGAATTAAATGTACATTGCATTTATCCAAAAGAACAAAGCCTATCAACCCAAAGTAACATGTGTATGAACTTATTAACATGATAACACTGAAAATATAGAGGAAAACCCATATAAAATATTTTTTAATTCAGAAAATTTTGAAACATATTTATTGTTTTCTATTTTTGCTCCCTCTGTTTGGCATGTGGTTTCTGCCAAATGATTGCCTTTTCTGTCAATCCATGTTCAACAAATTTTCAAAATTCTGTTCCAGATTTCATTTTTTCATGAATTTTTTCAGTTACTTCAACAACTCTTTGAAACTTCTATGTTTTGATATTTCCTCCATTATTTTTAGTATTATTAATATTGGGTTGGCCAAAGTTTTAGTTTTTTCCATATGATGGCTCTAGAAGTGCTTGTCTTTAACTTCATTATAGTTTTGTTAGACTGCATTGTGATAGCTGTCATATCAGTGTGCACTTAAAAAAACATCAAAATTGGTGAATTTTTATGCAGCCATTTTAATACTGATAGAAGAAAATCTGAAATATTTTCAGCATATTATGTTTTATTATTTCAAGAAAGATAAATATGCAACAGAAACAACAAAAAAAGATTTGTTCAATGTATGGAGAAGGTGCTGTGACTGATCAAACATGTCAAAAGTAGTTTGTGAAGTTTCTTGGTACTATTGACATTTTGACCAAATAATTCTTTGTAGCTATTTTATGTATTAGATGATGTTTAGCAGCACCCCTGGCCTCTACCCACTAGAAGCCAATAGCAGGAGATAGCCAACATACTCAAAATATCCAAATCAATAAAGTTATTGTCTTTTATTTTACAGGAAAAACTAAACAGACTTTTTGGCCAACCCAATACTTTTATCATTTTTGGAGCAAAGCAATCAGTTTAGTCTTATTTAAGTTTACATGTTGCTATAGTATAATCATTGATTTTGAAGATTTACTCATGATGCTACCACAGGAAACAATTCCATCCTGAGAGCAATATACACATCTTTGTTTAATAATATCTAACTATTTTAGTAATAGTTACTTTTACTTAAATACATTTCCCATTTTATCACCTACAGAAATACATAAATACAGTTCATATGCAATAAAATTAGTCACAGAATCATTATAGCACCTAATGATAAAAATTTAATCTGTTCCTGCAGAATGAACCACTCTTTCCCATGCAGTTTCAATTACATCTGTGCCTTGACTATTGTTTTTTTTTTCTTTACTGGGAATGCCCTCCCTCCAACTTGCCACAACACTCAAATCCTAACTACTCTTTTCACTCAATTCAAATGTCACCTCTTCTATATGGTGTTCCTTGTTCTTCCCCAGCTAGGAAAAGCTTCTCATTTTCTGAACTTCCATAGCATTTGCTGGTATTTTGGCCCAGACCACTTTCTACAATATACTCTACTTATTTGCTTACTTGTCTTAATTCCTCCTTCTATAAAGTATACACTTCTTGAGGACAGAGTCCATGTCTGATTTATTTATTATAATACCATAGTCTCTAAAACCACTTTTGGACACATTAGACATTCAGTAAGCAGCTGTTTAATGAAAAAGGAGGAACATAAAATATCTAAAGTACTTACTATATGGTTCTTTGAGCAATGCAGGAGGTGAAAGTTTGATAAAATAGTCAAGGACACATAGCATTAACTGAAATGAGATCACCAGGTCATCTTCCATTTGCAATACTTCTCCTGAAAAACAAGATTCACATTTTAAAATACAGTTTGAGACTGAGATCTTGACATAAGGAAAAATTGTCAGTATGGATGTATCAGTAATCACTACAGTCACGTTAAAGACTTTTTTATAAAAACTCAATCCGACCTGATATATACAAAAATATAAAAATATATAACATTATTAAATTAAAAATAAAGTATAAGTTTACAATGAAATTTTATTTTTAATTGGATTTTATTGATTAGGCTATTACAGTTGTCCTGATTTTTGTCCCTTTGCCCCTGTCCACCAAGCACTCACTATTCCCTCAGGCAATCCTCCCATGTTCATGGATCATGGGTATAAGCTCTTTAGCAACTCCATTTCCTATACTGTACTTTTCATCCCCATGGCAATTTTGTAACTACCTATTTGTACTTCTTAATCCCCTCACCTCTTCACCCATTCTCCCCTGACCCCCTCCCATATGGTGCCACCTGATAACAAACTTCTTTTCTCTTGCTGCTTTTAAGAGTCTCTCTTCATCTTTTAACCTTTGGTCTTTTAATTATGATGTGTCTAGGAATAGGCCCCTTTGCATCCACCTTGTTTGGGATTCTCTGTGCTTCCTGGACTTGCATGTCTTATTTCCTTCACCAAATTACAGAAGTTTTCTTTCACTATTTTTTCAGATAGATTTCCAATTTCTTGCTCTTTCTCTTCTTCTGACACCCCTATGATGTGAATGTTGTAACTCTTAAAGTTGTCCCAGAGGCTGCTTATACCATCCTTTTTTTTTTTAATTCATTTTTCTTCTGGTTGTTCTGCATGGTTTTTTTCTTTGCTTCCTTATTTTCCAAATCATTGATTTGGTCCTTGGCTTCATCCACTCTACTGTTGATTCCTTGTAATTGTTCTTTATTTTCAACTAGTGTATCCTTCATTTCTGATTGGGTCTTTTTATGCTTCTAAGGTCCTCCCTAAGTTCCTTGAACAACCTTATAACCAGTGTTTTCGATTCCGCATCTGATAGATTGCTTATCTCCATTTTGTTTTGCTCTTTTTCTGGAGTTTTGATGTTTTTTCATTTGGGCCATAATTCTTTGTCTCCTCATTTTGGCAGCCTCCCTGTGTTTGCTTCTTGTATTAGGTAGAGCTGCTTTGACTCTGTGTCTTGGTAGTGTGGCCTAATATAGTAGATGTCCTATAGTGTCCACTGGCACAGCCTCCCCCATCAACCAAGTTAGGTACTTGAGGAGTGCCCTCCTTGGGGACTGAGTACACCCTCCTCTTGTAGTTGAGCCTTTTGTTATTGGAAGATCAATAGGAAGGATTTAACCAGGCCAGTCAGCTGTAAGGACTGGCTGTGACTGACCACTGACCACCAACCTCTGCCCTCTTTGGAGAATCAGCTGTGCAGGGGCAGGGTGGTGGTGCTCTGATGTGATCTGTAGCTGTCTACTGGGTGGACTGGCCCTGGAGTTCCCCAGGCACTGCAGGTCAAGGTCAGCTCCCACCTGTGTTTTGCCTGGGGCCACCCTCCCTGACCTTTAAAGCAATCTGAAATGTCTGCTACTGGTGCTGGGTTTGGAGAGTTCCAGAGAAACCAATCTGTGAATCTAATCTGGCTGCTGCCAGGGTTCACTGAAGCCAGCTGTTGCTTGTTTGTTAGGATGTATGAGCCAAGACCAACTATTCTTATGGAAAAGCAGCTTGCATGGGCATATAAATTAGGTAGGGCAGAACCTTGTGGGATCTCCAAGTTGGATCAAATGGTGTTAGTCAGGTTGATGGAGACACAGATATAGCACCAGGTATACTCAAGTACCCAACTTGGGTGATGGGGGAGGCTGTGCCAGTGGATACTACAGGACATCTACTATATCAGGCCACACTACCAAGACACAGAGCCTACCTGCTCTGTGGCAGGATGGTTTAGCAAATTGACAATGGCCTCTGCTCACTGTGATGCCAGAAACTTCATTTCTCTCAATATCCCACTAGTGCCTTTCAAGCTGCTACCCTTGTGATAGAGCTCAGATGGAGTAAGTCTGAGTAAGTGAGTATGTGTGTTGGTTCTTTAAGAGGAACTACTTGGGGCTCCAGCAGTTTCTTCCATCACTCAGTTCCTGCTGTTTTTTTGCAGCCAGAAGTTGTAGGGATTTATCTCGCTGGCACTGGAATCCTGGGCTAGGAGGCCTGGTGTGGATCTGGGACTGCTCACTCCTGTGATACCTCTTTCAAATTTTTATCCACATGGGTGTGGGACCAGCCTATTCCATGTCTGTGCCACTCCTATCAGTTGGGATGGATGTGGTTCCTTTAATTCTGTAGCTTTCCACTCAACTTGATTTAGTAGTTGTCAGACTTCCATTCTCAGTATCTGACACTCCTGAGTGATGGTTGTTCTATATTTTAGTTGTAATTTTGATATGGTTGTGGCAAAGAGGCCATCCATGTCTGCCTATGCCACCATCTTGACCAGCAGTTGAGAATTTTATATTTAGATATTATTACTGTAATTCAGTCCACATATCTAAAATATTTTGATTTTTGCTTTTTTAAACTTACTTCCAGTTTTAGTAAGAGCTATAGAATTTATTACATCTGAAAATAATTTTAAAATATGATACATACTAATCTTTATTCTATTTATTTATGAATTCTCAAATATTTTCCATTTGAAAAACACCCCAGAATATTACAATAACCAAAGCCATTAAGAAATAACAAAATTAGTATATAATTGTAAAGTCATCTATAAATTAATTAATTTGTACAAAATCCTGAAAGTTAATACAATAACTATAGAACCAGAGAGCTGTAAAGAAAAAAAATGCATATAATAAATACGTGAGAAAAAACATATAGCTACATAAAATATATAAATCATGATCAAATATAGCTATCACATATTTACTTATGGCTCTATGTTGTGCATTATTTTTAAAGAGATGTTTGACTCACTTTCTATACTCTTGGTATGAGACCATTAAACCATTAATAATCCCAACAAATACTGATGGTGTAGAAACTGTCATAAAATAGGTAACCCTGAATCAGGTAGGTTTTATAGAGCCATAGGAATGGTACAAACATTTAAACAAAAATGTTTAAATGTCTGTAATAAATTTAGAAGTTATTAAGACATACCATAGAGGTGAAGAATGATATGAAAGACTTTCAGTTAAAATTAGTAGAGTGAAGTCAAATCAAAGAATCTCTCTGTTCAATATTGAATAAAAGAAAAAAATGTACTGGTTAAGTGCTAGCACCATTACCAAATTTGAGAGATACTGACTCTAAGACTATCATTTTTCCTCTTCTTACTTGGAGGAATAAAAATTGCTGATGAGAGAAGGAGAAAAATAGAGGAAGTAAACAACTATCACTATCTTTCTGAAATACACAGAGAATCCAGGTTGGGGTACAATCTGAAACCCAATACAATACCACTATGGTAACAGGATGTAACTGCCAGTAGAAATGTTCTGTTTTAGAGTTCATTCTAACAAAATTCTCAGAGCAACAAAGACACATGTCATTCTAGAGGAATTCTACATTTTCTCCCTTTCCCTAAGACTATAAGTAAGTACGGTGGGGGGGGGGGGGGGGGGAAGCCTGCTCTTACATTATCACTCTTTGGGGGAACACAAGTCACAGATATTGTGCAAAGTGAGTAAAGGAAGATTTACTCCCACCACCTCAGAGAAAACAGAACAACAGGTCAGGGCTGCAACATCAAGTCCTACCTACATGGGGGGAAAAACAAAGAGATTATTATGCAAACATATTATAGAAAAGAAGAAATGTAATCACAACATACAAAACACAGATAGAAAAGCCAATCTGGAAGACAATCTATCACAAGAAAATGACCTATGAGTCCTTAAACTAAGTTAACAAAACATATTTTATAAAAACAAGGAGTTAGAAAACCTAAGAAAAACCTGAAGACCAAATAACACCATTACAAACATAGTTAAGCTCAAAACAGAAGAAAGGCTAAATAGTTAATACATAAGAAAAACACCAAAGATTAGACTAGTATGAGAAGTCAACTGTAACTGTAAATATTTTTACAAAGAAAAAGAATATGAGAGAAGATAGTAAATGTGTAGGACAAAAACAATCCAAAATAAGATAAATGTTTCTGAAACATAACAAGATATAGAATAGTACATATCTGAATAAAATTATATTTAAAAATGTAGTATGTTGAGATATATCTGAAAAGAGAACTTCAGTTTACAACGGGATTACTTCCAAGAAAAACTAATAAAAAAAAACAAAAAACAAGAGATATCCTAGTTAATGTGTTAAACCTTAAATTTAAAAAAATTCTACAGGTATACAGGAAGTAAATGAGGCGGAGGAAATTAAACAAGACTCAGATTTCTCAACAATGTTCAACACCACAAAACAGTGTCCTTAGGAAGACAAACAAGATACAAGAATAAGAAACACATCCAAGTTGTCCTTCAAGTATAAATACCATGACCATCATTCACAAACATTCCAAACACAGAAAATGTGAGGCCAAATATGGCACTCTTTTGAGAAAATACCTTCATAGTAAACTCCAGCCAGTTCATAGTAAGAATGAATCAAAATAAAGAAGTCAGACATAGAGAAGTTAGGATAGAGCAATCATAATCTTAGAATCCCTTTAAATATAGAAACAAGACTAAATAAGTGTAATAATTAATAATTATAATTACAGAATAGAATGTAAATGTTACAATCTTTTATAATGTAACAATAGCAATAAACTAAGCAAATCTGAAAGTAAAGAATAAAGAGGTAACGAGAAGAATGAGAATACTAGCATTCTTTTCCTTCAAAGCAGATTAATATACATTACTTTATATATTAAAACACAAAGTTAAATAAAATGAAGATTCTAACCTTTTAATTTTTCATAATATTTTTTCATAACATTAGAGAAGTATTTTAGGAATAATACAGTTTAAATAAGAAGACATTTATCTAAACTAAGCAAGTCCCTCCATTTTTCTCATTTATTTTTTTCTGTAAAATTTGAGTAAAATTAATTTTTATATTTTAAATGTAGCACTAAAATATGATGCTATTTTTTAGAAAATTAATCTGTTTGTGAACATACTCATACACCCACCTTATTTTTACCAGAATGTATGCACAAAAATTATATCTGGAATTACAATCTCATAATTTTATTTTATTTTTTTTAACTGCCTAACCTAAAAGCTGTAGCCTTTATTAACTGCTCTAATTAATTAATTAAATTTATTGGGGTGACATTGGTTAATAAGACTACATAGGTTTCAAATGTATATTTCTATGACGGATGATTTGTATATTGCATTGTGTGCCCAACACCAAAAGTCAAATCATCTTCAGTCAACAAATATTTGGCCCCTTTGTCCTTTATAATATCCTTACCCTCTTCCATCTGGCAACCACCATACTGTTGTCTTTGTCTACAAGTTTCAGTTTTATATTACACATATGAGTGAAATCATATAGGTTCTTAGCTTTTTTGACTGACTTTTCACTTAGCATAATATCCTCAAGGTCCATCCATGTGGTCACAAATGGCAGTATTTCATCTTTTCTTATGGCTGAATAGTATTCCACTGCATATATGTACCACATCTTCTTTATCCAATCATTTAGTGAAGGACTTCAATTGTTTCCATGTCTTGGCCACCATGAATAATGCTGCAGTCAACATAGGGGTGCACATATTTTTGCAAATAAATGTTTTCAAATTTTGGGGGTAACTTAGACAACTTAGGAGAGGAATTGCTGTCATGGTAACTCTATTTTTAATTTCTTGAGGAACCTCCATAAAGTTTCCCATACTGTCTGTGCCAGTTTACCTTCCCACCAGCAGGAATGTGGACTCCTTTTTCTCCACAACCTCTCCAGCACTTGTTATTACTTGTCTCGTTGATGACAGCCATTCTAACAGAGGTGAGGTAGTATCTCATTATAGTTTTGATTTGCACTTCCATAGTAGCTAGTGAAGTTGAGCATCTTTTCATATACCGTATTTTTCAGGCTATATGATGCACTTTTCCCCCCAAATTTGGGAGCAAAAGGGGAGTGAGTCTTACAGTCCTAATGTAGCTTACCTGGCTCACTGTGGCAGGCGGTAGTGGTGGAGCAGGGTCACAGGTTATTAAACATTTTACATTTTTTGCTTCGAAAATTTTTCCCGTATTTTCCTCCTCTAAAACCTAGGTGCATCTTATGGTCCAGTGTGTCTTATAGTCCTAAAAATATGGTACATGTCACCAATTTGTATATCTTCTTGGGAGAGAAGTCTGTTCGGTCCTTTGCCCATTTTTTAATTGGATTGTTTGTTTCCCTGATGTTGAGCTGTATGAATTCTTTATATATTTGGGATATTAATGCCTTCTTAAAGCTGTTGTTTGCAAATAGCTTCTCCCATTCAGTTGGTTGCCTTTTTGTTTTGCTGCGCAGAAGAAGTTTTTTAGTCTGATATAGTCCCATTCATTTACTTTTGCCTTTATTTTCCTTGTCTCGCGGTCAAATTCATAAAATCCTCTTTAAGACCAACGTTGATAAGTTTAGAACCTATGTTTTCTTCTATGTAATTTATTGTTTCAGATTTTGTATTTAGGTCTTTGATTCATTTAGAAATAACTTTTGTACATAGGAACACACTGTCGTCTAGTTCATTGTTTTGCATATGGCTTTCCAATTTACCCAGCACCACTTATTGAAGGGGCTTTCTTTTCTTCATTGTATAGTCTTGGCTCCTCTGTCAAAAATGTATCCATACACATCTGCTTTTATTTCTCGGTTTCAATTCTATTCTCTAGGTCTGCGTGACTAATTTTGGGCCAATACCATGCTGTTTTGATTAAGTTGCTCTGTAGTATAATTTCAAGTCATTTAGTGTGATACCTCTAGCTTCATTCTTTTTTCTCAAGATTGCTTTGGCTATTTGGGGTCTTTTGTGGTTCCATATAAATCTGATGATTTTTTGTTTTATTTCTTTATAAAATGTCATTGGGATTTTGATGGAGATCACATTATATCTGTATATTGCTTTGGGTAATCCCATAATTTTAATGATGATTACTTTGGCATGAGTTTTGGGTAGGTTATCTTTTCTGTTTTGTTTTTTTTCTACATTTTGCTGTATTATTTAAATTCTTCTAAGTATATATCATTTTTGTAAAAACAGTAAGATTATTCCTTAAAAAAGAGAAAGATGGAAGCAATGGATGTTACAAACAGAAATAAAATGAGAATATTTTCAGTGTTGGTTCCAGTACCAGACTGTAAGAATTTATTGACAGTTAACAATCCACACAAAAAGCTGGGATTGATTTGGGATGATGGGTGGGGAGGAAACATTAAATTGAATAAAACTTTGAGCTCAGTCCAAAAGAATTATCATTACATCAAAACATTAGCATATAACAAACGTAATGACTTTACCTTTAGCTAGTAAAAATGTAATCCAAGAAACTTTCAGCACCAACACAGAATTTATTTCAGTAGTAATCCTAGTAAACAAATAGAAAGAAGAAAGCAAATTTTATAAAAGCTTACCAATTATACCTGACTTTTTCCCCTTTTTTAAAATTATAGACCTGGGTTGATTATATCATAGAATATAGTCCATTTAAATGCACAATTTGTGACGAGAGGGTAGAGGGGAGAGAATTTCAGGGGAAAAGGGGAAGGATTTACAGGAACAAGTATAACGGACACATGGATAAAAACTAGGGGAGAGGTGGAAATGGGAGGGAGGTGAGGACGGCTGGTGGGGGTGGGCTGGGATAGGAGTAAAAGATAGAAAACTGTACTTGAACAAGAATTAAAATAAATCAAAATAAAGTATCTTTGTAAAAAAACTAAAAAAATAAATGCACAATTTACACATAAACTTATTACTTTGTCTCAATCAGTGTTCATATCAAAGTATTTAATATTTTGCCCATAATAGAAAACATTTCATTTAAAAAACAATATCTCAATTCTAATCTAAAAATATGCACAGGAAGAAGTATACTAAACTGCACCTGGTTTCTAGTTACTTAAATATTTTCTACTCTTTGTTTTGTATTGTGTTGGACAAAAAGTCCATTACATTTTTTCCATAAAATAAAAGAAATATTTTTCATTTTCACAAATAATTTTATTGATTTGGATATTTTGAGTATGTCGGCTATCCCTCATGTGGTATAATGTTGATTGTTCTCAATTAATGTCTCCATTTGATCGCTATCAACTTCAACTGGTCTACCCCACAATGGAGCATTGTCCAGTGAAAAATATCCAGCATGAAACTTTTGCAAACCACTTTTGACACATTCAATCAGTCACAGTACCTTCATACAATGAACAAATTTTTTTTGTTTCAGTTGCATTTTTAACTTTCTTGAATAAAGCATAATATGCCAAAAATGTTGCATATTTTCTTCTATGTTCAATATTTAAATGGCTACACAAACATTCACCAATTTTGATACATTTTTTTAAATGTATGCTGATATGAGAGCTGTCACAACACAATATAATAAAATTGTCTCAAATGAAGTTAATGACAACTAAGCACTCCCAGAGCCACCTTACAGAAAAAAACAAACCTTTTGGCCAACCAAATAATTAAAATCAATACAGTAAGCAGAGAAATAAAGGCTTAGGTTATTCTACTTTATCAATTTAACATTATGCCTTAATTTTCCATAGTCATTCACTTTGGAATTAGCAAGTGAAATTAATACTTAATTGCTAATTATTAAATATACAACTTCGCTTTATATCAATCACTTTCAATACCACTATTAGAATGGGGCAGAAAATTTTATACTACTCATTCTTTTTCCAAAGAAAACTCTGTAGAGATCTTAATATAGATTTTCATATTTATTCTTACACATAAATTATGCTCTGAGTCTTAGGTAATAAATAAAATGCCTGTAATAGACCTTCAATAAAAATTTAGTCAATGGTTTGCATTTTTCTTAGAGTTGATGATACATTCACTGAATCAACTTCTACCTTTTTAGTTCTCCCTCTCAACATGTTTGGGATCAGTACAGGAAAATCTTTAAAAAAAAACAAAAAGTGAAAAATAACATGTTCTCAACTACTTACAAACTGCTTGGTTGTGTCAAATATATAAGTTCACATGTCCTGAAAAAAAAATAATTATATTAATATTATGGCTTTTTAAAAATTTACTTTATAATTGTTTTCATAATTTAGAAATCAATTCTTATTGCTTTTATTTTTTGTTATCTTTAAATATATTTTCTTGATTATGCTATTACAGTTGTCCTATTTTTTCCCCATTTATTCCCCTGCACCCTGCACCCCACTCCCGTATTCCCCTGCCCAATTCATGTCCACGGGTCATACATATAAGTTCTTTGGCTTCTACATTTCCCATACTATTCTTATCATGCTCTGTTAATCTTATTTTAAGAAGTATATGTTTTAAAAACAAAAAATATAGCATTATAAAATAAAGGAAAAGTAGATTTCTCCAGTTTATGACATTTCACACACAGCATTGTAATATCTAATTACAAAAGAATTGATCTTCATATGTGTATCTGTAACTAAGAATACATTTGTAATCAAATCTTGAGCCTGACAGAATCCCAGATCAGGTCCTAAAAGCCTATTTAACTATTTAAAAGGGGCCATAGCCCCTTTTCAGAAAAGTACCTCACTTTTAAAGCAGATGTGTCACCTCAAAAAAGAAGATGCTGTCCCCACCCTGATCTCTTGAGTAGCAGCACAGAAATATTGTCCAGGGTAGAGGTAGGTCTTGAAAACAGAGAGCTCTAAAGCCCTCCCCAAGGGAATTAACTTCATCTGGAACAGCGTGTAGTGACAATCAAAGCTAAAAGCACTATTGAAAACAACAGTGATTTTGGTGGTAAGAAAGTAAGAGGAGGCTGGTAGCTATATGAGAAAAACAAGCTAAATCCTAGATCATCTAAGAGAGAACCAGGGGGTGGGGAAGCTAGGAAGGGCTCTCCTGAGGTCAGAACATGCCTCAGGACTGGACTCAAAGACTACTCCTGCAAAGGGAGCCAAACTTAAATGAATCAGACTGTGGAGCAATTTGTTACATAGGACATCATCACAAGCAATCATTTATCAATTATTAGAAAGTAACAACTAGGTGATATATCAATAGAGGCAGTTCACTTAAACAGGAGAGATCAGACAAAATATTAGTCAAAGAGAGCCCCGCTAAAACCATTATCACCTCAGAGTGACTGGACACATATCCAAGGCTACACAGAGGAGCAATATCAGAGGCTATACACTATGGGAGAAACAGACTTCACTGAACTAGTACAGCTAAGTTGCTAAACAAATAAACAAGAAAATAACAATAGCAAGCCCCAGGATATAGGAGAATAATTATCTAGAGTTACCAAAATGTTATCAAAAGTGGCAGTATTCAAAAAGAAATATGAAGCATGACCTCTACATTAGGAAAATGCAGACAACAGAAATGGCATTTAACAAACCCAGGTATCATAATTAATAAATACTTCAAAGCAGCTTTTATAAATATGTTCAAAGAACTAAAGCAAACCAGGCTTAAAACAGAAAGAACTATATGCTGACAAAGTCTCATCCAACAGAGAATATCAAAAAAGAGACATAAATTATTTAAAAAGAACCAAATGGAAATTTGAGTTGAAAGGTGCAATAACTAAAATGAAAGATTCATTAGAGGAGCTCAACAGTACATCTGAGCTAGAAGAAGAAAAAATTAAATCACTCAACTTAAAGATAGGTTCGAAGAGATTTTATAGTTTGAAGTACAAAGAGAAAAAGAATGAAAAAAATAATGAAGAGGCTTACAGAAATATGGGAAACCAAAACACACCAGAATGGGAGGGGAAAGATGGAAGGGAAGCAGAAATAACATTTAAAGAATGGTGGAGATTTTCCCAAATCTGATTAAAAACATTATTCTATATACCCAAGAAACACAATAGAGTCCAAGTAGGATGACTATAAAGAGATCCACACCCAAATGTTGTTATAGTAAAAATGATGGAAGACGAGGAGAAAATCTTGAAAGCAGCCAAAGAAAAAAAGTTCCATCATGTAGATAGGAACCAACAGCTAACTTCTCATCAGAAACAGTGACAATCAGAAGGCAGTAGGATTACATATTCAAAGTGCTGAAAGAAGAAAACACCAACCAAGAATCATATATCTGCCAAAACCATATCTCGAAGGGGATATTGAAAGAAAGGAATTCTCACACAACAGAGAATTTGTTGAGAGTAGACTCGATTTACCAAAAAAAACACTAAAATAAATTCTGTAAGCTGAAAACAAGTGACCCAATACAGTAATTCACAACCATGTGAAAAAAAACAAAAAGCACTGGTAAAGGTAATTATGTTACTATAAAAGATGGTGTCCTTGTATATTTCTTCTCCTTTCTTCTTCTAATTGAAGTAAAAGGCAATTGAACAACACAACATATATAATTGTATTATTGGGCCTATAACATGTGACAACAGCACCATAAAGGAAGTGGGTGGGATAAAAGATGTACTGAAGTAAACAAATGACACTAGATGATAAAATGAATCAATGGGAACAAAGGAAAAGAACAAGAAATGGTAAATAACTTAATACAATAAACTCTGTAAATATATACTATTCTCCTTTATATTCTAAACTACTTTAAAAGACATACAGCTAAAAAATCTATAAACTGATGAAAGGATAAATTATGGTATAGTTATACAATGGAATAATATTCCATAACAACAGTAATGAATATTGAAGATCAGGAGATTGTCGAGTAAGCAGAAGCTGAGTCCACTTGATCTTTCCCCCAATTTGGATTTTCTAATGATGTTCCAACAAGTAACCTGAACAATCAATGGAATCTTAGCTATGTGAGATTCAAAAAAAGTACAGAAGTATGCCTGCACCATCCAGATTTTATAAGTTAAAGTGGAAAATACTCTGTTTGTGGTACCTGCAACAGCAGAGAGGCCAGGAAGAAATTGAAGTGTTGTAGCTTCCTCTCCTACAGAAGCAGAAGGCCTTATCCTGTACACACACTCCCCACGACCCTAATTGGGAATGACTTGGGAGGATATATGTGGAGTCTGGGAGATCCAGGTAACACAAACACAGAGAGCAGCATATTTATAGCTGCAGTGCCAAATGGGGGAGTGCTAGGGAGGGACTCTAACTTCAAAAACGATCAGGGGCTGCACCTGTGTTGGTCAGCGGCATCGGCACACTATGGCCAGCTGTGATGAAGAGAGACTTTTTGCTTTGGGGGGAGGTAGCATGCACTGAAAACTGGACAGTGATAGTACTGCAGAGTGGTGCCACATAGGTTTTAAAAGGAAAGCTGACTTTTGTTACTAAATATGTTACTTCAGACCTATTTTGTTATATTAGTTCCCAGGCATCTAAGAAATATAAATGTAAAAAAAAATATGAGAGCTGAAGTACAGGTGGGCAGGGACCACAAGTGCAGCTGTTCTGGCAGCAAAGAGACCAGAATGAAAGTGCAGTTCATTCCCACTGAATCCAGCAGGGCAGGGTGTTCAGAAAGTGGCACAGCAAAGAGACTGCTGGGCCTCTGCCTGGTACAGCTAGCAACCCAGGGGTTATGCAGAATAGAGAGTTTGGTACTGTATCACCTGTGAGGGCAGTGGGCTGAGATAAGACGGGAAACAGCTGAGTGCCCAAGATTCTTTGCATCCAGGTAGACCCCACTCCCCAGCACAGTAAAAGCTTCTGGAAAGGGAAGACAGTCTCCAGCATCCCCTCCTGCAGGAATGCAAGCACTCCATCCAACTGGAAAGCTCTGCAGAACAGTGGAGCCAGGATCAAAAATCCCTGCTGGGTACATATTCAAAGGGGAAAGAAGGGAAAAAAGCAAGGGGGCCTGTCTGAACTTTTATCAGCCAGGACACAACAGGTTCATTCCTTGGGCCGTATTTCAATGAAAACAGCTGGAATGAGAGTGCAGAAATTGGCAGAGCAAGGGGAATTCAGGGCTCTGGCCCAGTCTTGACTTTTATACAGAACTGCCATCAATGCCAATCACAAAAGAGCTGACCCTTTTACACATACTGGCCCCTGACATAAAACGGACAGCTAATTCATCAGACACTAAACATCATAGGAAATAATCTGGGCCAGACCAAGAAGGGTGCACGGAACACACACACAATCTATCCTGAAGACTGAACAGTGCCCCTGGGGAGATCCAGGAATCCCATCCACTCTATTGCACAAGTAGCCCCTTCTAGGCAGGTGGAGAGGGTAACTGCAATGCTGCTGGACATTAGATGACCCATCACTGGGCCTTGTGCTGATAAAAAGCCAACAGGGCAAAGTAGCAAGGACCAGGCAGGATGCAGTCAAGCCTGAAGAAGATAGCCACAAACTATACACCACCTGTAGCCTTGAACAGGATGACTAGAGCTAGACAGGAACACCATCTGACATTACCAGAGTCAGATCGAGAAGAAGATGACAGACAAACACCAAACTCTGCTGAAATGAATTCCACCTCTTTCTTTTACAGTATTTGCATATTTTTTTCTCTCATCACATACCTTAATATTTTTCTATTTCTTCAATTTTATCCTATTATTTAACTTTCTTAAATTTTATTTTTATTTCAAATCTCATATTATACTCTTCCCTTGTCCTACTAAATTTTGCCTTCTTCCTTCCCTTTCTTATTCTCATTTTAAATTTTATTTTTTCCTGTTCTATGTCTTGTTTCTATTCCTTACTACCACTATTTCTCCTGACTCTACCCTCTCAAAATCATTTTTCTCTCCTTTAGTCATCCCACATTCTCTTTCCTTTTCTTACTCTCTTTTCACCTTTATTAATTTTTGCTCGTTTGTCATTGATATTGCAGTTGTTTATGTTTTTCTTCAATTTAATCCTATTTCTTCACTATGTTATTTTCAAATTTCATAGTTTACTCTTCCCCTGTCTTACTTATTTTGCCTTCCGTGGGCCGATTCTCATTTTCATTTAAAATTTGTTTCCTTTTTTCCTGTTCTTAGTGTGGTATCCATTCCTTACTGTTATAATTTCTCTGCCCTCTATTTTCTCAAAGACATTTTTCTAGGGAAGGAAGGAAAAAAGAGACAGAGGAACACAGGTACAAAATGTCAATGAATGAGTACCTATCAATAATAACCTTAAATATAAATGGAGTAAATGCTCCAATCAAAAGACAGAATACCTGAATGGATAAGAAAGCATGATCCACACATACGCTGCCTACAAGAGACCCACCTCAGGACAAAAGACCGACACATCCTGAAAGTGAGGGCTGGAAAAAAACTTTTCAAGCAAACGGACAGGAAAAAAAGGCTGGGGTAGCAATACTCATATCAGACAAAATAGACTTCAAAAAAGGGGCCATAAAGAGAGACCCAGAAGGTCTCTTCATAATACTCAAGGGACGAATCCACCAAGAAGGCATCAACATTGTAAATATTTATGCACCCACCACAGGAGCTCCCAAATACATAAAGAAAATCTTAGAAGACTTCAACAAGGATATTGACAGTAACACAATTACAGTAGGGGATTTTAACACCCCACTGTCAAAAATGGGCAGATCTTCCAAACAAAATATCAACAAAGATGTTGTGACATTGAACAAAGCCCTATATCACGTGGATTTAACTAATATATATATAGAACCTTTCATCCCAAAGAAACTAAATACACATTCTTTTCAAATGTACATGGAACATTTTCAAAGATAGACCACATGATAGGACACAAAACAAGCCTCAACAAATTCAAGAAAACTGAAATCGTACCAAGCATTTTCTCCGGCCACAAGGGACTGAAACCAGAAACCAACCCCAAGGGAAAAAAACCCAAACACTCAAAATCATGGAAATTGAATAGCATGCTATTAAACAATGAATGGGTCAAGAATGAAATTCGGGAAGAAATCAAAAAGTTTCTGGAAACATGAAAATGAACTCATGACAACCCAAAACTTATGGGACACAGCAAAGGCAGTCCCAAGAGAGAAGTTCATAGCAATACAGGCCTACCTAAAAAATTGTTGTTTCACTATTTTTTATTTCAAACCTCATATTATACTCTTCCCTTTCTTACTTTATTTTACCTTCTTCCTTCCCTTTTTAATTTATATTTTAAATTGTATTTTCTCCCTTTCTTTGCCTTGTTTCTAATCCCTAAGCTTATTATCTCTCCTCACTCTACCCTCTTAAAATTATTTTTCTTTCCTTTAGTCATTTCACATTCTTTTTCCTTTTCATACAATATTCTTATTCTTTTTACACTTTTATTAACCTTTGCTCTTTGGTTGTTGATGTGTCTGAGCACCCAACTCAGGAGATCAAAGAGACCACACCACTGAGTCCCAAAGGACTCCTACCACAACAGGTCAACCCTCAAAGACTGGGAGTCAAAAAAGATCAAACAAATAAACAGAAAGAAATAAAGGAGTCACCTAAAATGAGGAGACAAGGAAAGGACCCTCAATGAAAAGGAAATGAGGAATCCCCAGAAAAAGAGCTAAGTGAAATTGAGGCAAACAATTTATCAGACATGGAATTCAAGAAAAAAGTTCCAATGATGATTAAGGAACTGAAATGAACTTTACAGGAACTACAAGGAAATGAGTATGAACTATATACACATGAAAAAGGACATAGAATCTATGAATAAGAACAAGGTGGAAGTGAAGAATACAATATCTGAAATGAAGAATACACTAACAGAAATTAAAAGCAGACTAGAGGATGGCAGTGAGATAGGTGGGAGCAGAGTCCACTTCCTCCTGTGCATGGGTGGAACACCTAGCCAATCTCTGAGGATCAGAGTGAACAGCCAATGGTATCCCACCATAGAGGAAGATTGGAGGCCAAACAGTAGAGGACAATGAAAAAGCAGATGGTAAGGAGATTGCTTTGGGACAGTAAGGTCCCTGAGACCAGCCTGGGGACCAGGGCAGCTCCAGCCCCAGGCCCAATGCCCACCAGGGCTGCCACAGGATTCTGGGGAGAGAGCCAGGTCAACAGCTTCTTCTCCTGCCAAACAGGGAGGTCTGAGTAGCAACAGGATGAACCTGGATGCCTGAAGTCACTGTGGGGAATAAGGATGAAGTGCCAAACACACAGGGGCAGTGTGAACCTGCTGAGACTATGGACGGCTGGGAAGAATTGGGCTGTGACAGACCCTGACACAGATAGTCCCCAGTCTGGCTGCAGAGTTGAGCTGTGTGAGAGGACAGGCACTTGTTTGGAGCATCAGGCTTCAACAGGAGGAAATTTTTCAAAAAGAAAAAGAGGCATTCAGTGGCTGTTCAGGGAATTCTCCCATAGCAGCTGCCCCTGTCTCCACCGGCTGGGTCCTCGCATCCTTGTCTGTAGGCCCACCTCTGCTCCCAGGACTGCAGCTGCGCCCCTACCCTAGCCCCAGCAGCAGCAGTGGAGGGTGCCCAACTACGCCTGTGACCCCAGTGGTGCACCACCCCCCAGCAGCCCCCAACACTCCACAGCAGCCATCCCAGCAGCAGAGAATGGCTTCCACCACAGCCACTGCCACTGCGGTGCCCCTGCCCAACAACCAACTGATGCTAAGAGGAAGGCAGAGATGCCTCCCATAGAGGAGAGCAGCAGAGCTCAGTGAGTCCCCAAAAAGACTTAACTCAGTGGGGAGCTGAACTACCCTAAAGAGATGCTGGGAGTCCCTAGCATCTAGGACAGCAAAGAGCAAGAAGGTGGTGTGTGAGTTGCCCCTAATTGGTGCACCTCAAAGACAGCACAACTGGTGGACTGAAGGCAAAGGATGGGTGCAGAAGGGTACTGAGGGCCTGGCAGCGAACTGAGGAATTGGGCTAGAGTATGGGCAACTGCGAAAGGGGGCAGCTCAGACCAGCCCCCATCCCCACAAAAATCACAGGAAGGGAGAAAAGCTAAACAAATTCCCATTCAGCCTGCTGCAGCCAGGAAGATCAGCAGAACTGGCTTGGCCAGTTTAAAGCCAGCAGAAGATTTCTTTTTCTCCCTTCTTCCTTTCTTTCTTTTCTTATTTTTTTTCAATTCCCACAAGTGAGACAATAAAACCTGGAGCTGTGAAAGGACCAGACTCAGACCCAAAGAGGGGTCATCCCAACAACTGAGACAGTGAGACAAATTTCACTTTATTACTCCAGAGAACTTGCAAGTTATTATATATTTGTATTATACTTATTTTTTCATTATTTTATATCTTTTAACATATTAGTATTTTTTTAGTTCTCCTTTTTCCGTTTTTTATTTCTCTTCTTTCGTTTGGTTTATTAAATTGCATTGTTTGACTGGTTTTCCTTGTTCTCTCTCTCATGGTGTATTTTTAATTTTCCGTCTTTCCCTTCACTCGTGTTCCAATAGCATACTACTTTAGGTCATGTACTTCCTATTGTTCTTATTCATATCACACAGATTCTGTCATATGATTGTTGTTCTATTCTTATTGAAATAATTGCTGTTCCATCCAATTGTAAATACTTCACAGCACCCCTCCCAGATCTTAGCTCATTTCACCATCTTCTGGAACTTTATTACTGTTGTGATTAACTCTGATTTCTTCCACACTACATCTACTTTCTATCCTTTACTCTCACTTTACCTCCACTGCTTTCGACATCCAACCCACAATCCTTCCCCTGCCTAACAGGAGTCTTATTTTTTTTCTACCCTATCTAAAAAGTGGCTAGTTGGGTGAAATATCATGGTTTACACTATACTTATCCAAAGGATCTCCTATCTCTTCTCTACGGGTTGGTACTTTAAATCTCAGAGAATGCAGTCTTGATCCATTTTGCCTTCACCCTCCAACTGATCACAAAACAGACTAAGTGGGAGCTGCGAACACCACCAGTATACCTGCTGGAAGAGAAAACCCACCAACAAAGTAACAACCAACAAATTATAATGGAAGAAGGTGAAAGACTTAGTGGAAGCCACACTAACCTATACCCAGGACCAATCTGGAATTTTAGCTAAATGGTGGAGAAATTACCCAGAACAAACAACTGAACAAGAGCAAGACAGAAGCCTCAAAACCCTGGACAGACAGAAGAACCATCTTCAACACAACCTGTCCACACCTGCATAACAGAATACAAGACATGGTGGGAAGAGTTACCCTCAGTTAACCAGCTGAAGGGAAGGACCTAACAAAGAAAGACCGCAAAACAATAAAAAACCAATGGCAACAGAAAGCCAACATAAATGACAGCCCAAGACCAAAGAGATCGGGAGATTAAGGAGACTGCACCACTGAATCTCACTGGTATTCTACCATAGAAGTTCATGCCATAGACCCAGGGAGTCAGAACAGATCAATTTAAAAAGCAGAGGCTAACAAGAAGAGTCTCACAAACAGTGGAAAGGCAAACAATCCCCAAATGAAAGGAAAGGAAGAAGCCTCAGAAAGAATGTTAAATGAAACACAGGCAAATCAACTATCAGATATTGAGTTGAAAACAATGGTTATCAGGAAGCTCAATGAACTCACAAAGAATTACTAAAAACTACAGGGAAACTACAATGAACCCACTGCAAAGTATATAAACATGAAAAAGGAAACAGAAACTATCAACAAGGACCAAGAGGAAATGAAGAATACACTTTGTGAACTGAAGAACACAGTAGAAGGACTCAGAAGTATGCTAGATGAAGCAGAGAATCTAATTAGTGAACTGGAAGACAAGATAGAAAAAAAACACCCAAGAAAGAGCAAGAAAAGGAAAAGAGGCTCAGAAAGAACAAAGAGGTGTTAAGGGTATCAGATTACAACTGATGCCACAAAAATACAAAGGATTATAAGAAACTACCATGAAGAACTACATGCCAAGAAATATGAAAACCTAAATGAAATGGACAAATTTCTAGAAAAATATAATCTTCCAAAATTCAATGAAGATGAGGCAGAAAGCAAACAGACCAATAACAGCTGATGAAATTGAAGCAGTAATCAAAAAACTCCCAACACTCAAAAGCCTGGGACTAGATGGTTTCAAAGGAGAATTCTACAAAGCATTTAAGGACAAGTTAACCCCTAGCTTTCACAGATTACTCCAAAAAATTCAAGAAGATGTAAGACTCCCAAACTCTTTTTATGAAGCTGGCAGCATCCTAATCCCCAAACCAGATAAAGACAACAAAGAAAGAAAACTTCAGGCCAATATCACTGATGAACATAGACACTAAAATCCTCAAAATAATATTGGCAAACCACAATCCAGTAATACATTAAAAAGATCATACACGATGATCAAGTGGGATTCATCATAGGGATGCAAGGAGGGCACAATATTTGCAAATCAATAAATGAAATGCATCACACAAACAAAAGCAAAGACAAAAATCACATGATCATATCAATAGATGTGGAAAAAGCATTTGATAAGGTACTGCACCCATTTATGATAAAAACACTCAGCAAAGTGGGAATAGAGGGATCACTCCTCAACATAATAGAGGCCACATATGAGAGACCTACAACCAACATCATACTCAATGGGCAAAAGCTTAGAGCTTTCCCACCAAGATCAGGAACAAGATGAGGATGCCCACTTTCACCACTCCTGTTCAACACAGTATTGGAAGTTCTAGCCACAGCATTCAGACAATAAAAGGAAATAAATGGCATCCAAATTAGAAAGGAGGGATCAAAACTGTCATTGTACATATGACATGATACTGTACAGAAAAAATCCTATAAACTCCACCAAATAACTACCTGAACTAATAAATGAATTTGGCAAAACAGCGGGATACAAAGTCAATATTCAGAAATCAAAGGCATTTTTGTATACCAACAATGAAATATCACAAACAGAAATCAGGAAAAATATACCATTTGATATGGCCACAAGAAAAATGAAATACCTAGGAATAAATCTAACCAAGGAGGTAAAAGACCAGTACCCAGAAAACTATACAACACTGAAGAAAGAAGTTAAGTAAGACACAAACAAATGGAAGCATGTACCATGCTCATGGTTTGGAAGAATTAACATCATAAAAATGTCCATACTACCCAAAGCAATTTATAGATTCAATGCAATACCTATTAAAGTACCAATGATGTATTTCTGAGATATAGAACAAATATTTCAGAAATTTATATGGAATCATAAATGACCCCAAATAGCAGCAGCAATTTTGAAAAGGAAGAAAAAAGTAGGAGGGATCATAATAGCTGATAAACTGTATTACAAGGCCATTGTAATCAAAACAGCCTGGTACTGGCATAAAAACAGGCACATAGACCAATGGAACAGAACAGAGAGAGAGAGCCCAGAAATAAACTCAAGTCTTTATGGTCAATTAATATTTGACAAAGAGGGGAGAAACATAAAATAGAGTGAAAACAGCCTCTTCAACAAATGGTGTTGGGAGATCTGGACAGCTACATGCAAAAAAATTAAACTCAATCACCAACTTATACCATACACCAAAATAAACTCCAATGAGTAAAAGACTTAAATATCAGTCATGATACCATAAAATTCCTTACAGAAAATATAGGCAGTAAAATTGCACATATCAGTAATAACAATATTTTGCCCATATATATCTCATAGAGCAAGAGAAATAAAGGAAAAAGTAAACAAATGGGTCTACATCAAATTAAAAAGCTTCTGGATGGATAAAGAAACCATTATCAAAATAAAAAGTAAACTCAGTGTATGGGAGAACATATTTGCCAATGACACACTGGACAAGGGTTTACTCCCCAAAATACAGAAAGAACTCATATGACTCAACACCAGGAAAACAAACAATCCAATTTAAAAATGGACAAAGGACCTGAATAGACACTTCTCCAAGGAGGATATACACATGGCCCATAGACATATGAAACGATGATCAACATGACTAACCATCAGAGAGAGGCAAATTAAAACAACAATGTGATATCACCTCACAACAGTCAGAATGGTCATCATTAAGAACTCAACAAACAAGTGGTGAAGATGTAGAGAAAAGGCAACTGTAGTGCAACTGTTGGTGGGAATGCAAACTGGTGCAGCCACTGTAGATTAACAGTATAGAATTTCCTCAAAAAATTAAAAGTGGGTCTGCTTTATGACCTGGAGACCCCACTGCTGGGACTATACCATAAGAATAATGAAACACCAATTCAAAGAACCCATGCACCTCAATGTTCATAGAAGCATTATATTTATAATAGCCCAGTGCTAGAAACAGCCTAAGTGCCCATCATTAGATTAGTGGATTAAAAACTGTAGGACAGATTGCGAAGATGATAGAGGAATAAGTGGAAACTACACTAACCTCCTCCCAGGACCAAACTGGAATTAAAATTAAATTACAGAAAAATTATCCTGAATAACCAACTAAACAATGGCTAGAGAGAAGCTTGCAACCATGGACAGATGGAAGAAGCCACTTCACCACAACCAGACCTGTAGGGTGTGGGGACGAGGTGCGAGAGGGCTTGCTGGGCTCCCACAGGTGGCAGCTGAAGTGTTAGAGGGATATTGCAGCAGCCTGAGGTTCCCCCTGAGAAGTGTGGGGTCTAAACCCCAAGCAGGTCTCCCCAGCCTACAGCACCAGAAGGGGGAAGGAACTTAAATAACATATGGCTATGAAAAGCATTATGGTTTCTGGACACTAGGGAAAAACAGCTAGAAACAAAGAAAGCCTCTTAAAGGGCCAATGCACAAAATTCCATTTGTAGCCACTTAAGCTGGGCTCCAGCAGAGGGAGGGCAGAGTGGATTAGAGATGTGTGAACAGAGTGTGGGTGGGTAGCTATGGGGAGAGAGCTGAAGAAACACTCACCAGTATTCTGTGGAGTCACTCCCCATAACAAATGAACCATCTTATTCAGGCACAGTACTCCTCTCTAAATGGCATCAGCCTGAAGAGAAATGGCCCCTGCCCACAGGAATTACTCTGTCCCACCCCATGGTTCTTAATCCAGTATGCTGATTATAGCTTGAGTCTATATCAATGATCGGTTTAATAAATAAGGTGAAAAATAAAAAGAAGTAACCAAAATATGAAGACAAAAAAAAAAAACAAACCCAAATGAAAGAACAAGAAAATTCTCCAAAAGAGTATGTAGATGAAATGGAGTCAAAGCAACTTATCAGAGAGTTTAGAGTAATTATTATAAGGATACTCAAAAGTATGAAAAAAGAGATGAAACACATAAAAAATGTCCAGTTACAAATAAAGAATGCAATATTTGAAATGAATAATACACTGGAAGGAATAAATAGTAAGTTAGATGAAGTGGAGAAATGAATCAGTGATTTTGAGGGCAAGGTAGAAAAGCCAACCAGGCAGTGTGCAAAAAGAAAAAAGAATTATTAAAAAAATTAGGAGAGCTTAAGAAATATTTTAGACCACATGAGGTGTGACAACATCTGCATCACAGAAATACCAGACAGAGAAGAGAACAGCAAGGCATCCAGAAACACTGAAGAAATAATTACAGAAAACATTCCTGTTCTGGTGAGGGAAAAAGACACACAAGTCCAAGAAGTGCAGAGTCCCAAATAAACTGGACCCAAAGAGGCCTACATCAAGACACGTTACTGCAAGAGAATCAAAGGTAGTTATATACAAGGGAGCACCAGTTAGACTGTTATCTGATTTCTCAATAGAAACGTTTCAGGTCAGAAGGAGAGGTGTGAAATATTCAAGGTGATGAAAAGCAAGGATGTACAACCAAGGCTACTTGTTTAAAAATTGAAGGAGATATAAGGGGCTCTCCAGACAAGAAAAAGCTAAAGGAGTTTGTTAACATCAAACCAGTACTGCAACAAATGTTAAAGGACTTGCTTTAAGAAGAAGAAAAAGAGAGTGAAAAAAAAAAAAAGAGGAAAATAGTCTAACAATAAAATGGCACTAAATACATTTCTATCAATAATCACCTTAAATGTAAATGGCTTAAATGCCCCAACCAAAAGACACAGAGTAGCTGAATTGATAAGACAGTAAGACCCATATATATGCTGCCTCCAAGAGACCCATCTCAGATTAAAAGAAACACACAGACTAAAAGTAAGGGATGGAAAAACATCTTTAATGCAAATGAAAAGGGGGAAAAAGCTGTGGTAACTGTACTTATATCTACAAAATAGATTTTAAAACCAAGAATATAATGACTAAGTAGAACACTACATAATCATAAAGGGAACAATCCAACAAGAGGATATAACCCTAGTAAACATTTACGCATCAAACAAAGGAGCACCAAAATATGCGAAGCAAATCTTGATGAACATAAATGGGGAGATCGACAGAAACACAGTCATAGTGGGACATTTTAACGCCCCACTGACATCAATGGATAGATCTTTCAGGCAGAAAATTAACAAGGAGACACTGGCCTTAAATGACTCACTGGATCAAATGGTTTTAATTGATGTATTCAGAGCATTTCACCCCAAAGCAGCAGAATATACATATTTTTCAAGTGCACATGGAATGTTTTCTAGGTGGGACCATGTTAGGACACAAAACAAGTCTCAATAAATTTAAGGATATTGAAACAATATCAAGCATCTTCTCTGACCACAATGCTATGAAACTAGAAATCAATTACAAAAACAACACTGAAAAACACTCAAACACATGGAAGTGAAATAATGTTATTAAACAATGAATAGCTCAACAACGATATCAAGGAAGAAATCAAAAGATACCCTCAAACACTGAAAATGAGGACACAATAATCCAAAATCTGTGGGACACTGGGAAACTAATCCAAAGAGGGAAATTCATACCATGACAGGCCTATCTAATAAACAAGAAAAGTTCAAATAAACAACCCAACGTTACACTAAAAGGAACTTAAAAAAGAACAACAAATAAATCCCTTAGTAAAAAGAAGGAAATAATAAAGATCAGAGCAGAAATAAATGAAATAGAGTCTAAAAAAGATTAAAAAGATCAATGGATCCAAGAGCTAGTTCTTTGAACAGATAAACAAGATTAACTAACCTTAAGCCAGACTCATCACGAATAATTGAGAGAGGACCCAAATAAGCAAAAATAGAAATAAAAGAGGAGAAATAACAACTGACACCAAAGAAATACAAAGGACTATAAGAAAATTTATGAACAAGTATATCTCAACAGATGGAGCAACCTGGATGAAATGGATAAGTTCCTAGAAACACACAATCTTCCAAACTAAATCAGGAAGAGTCAAAAATCTGAATAGACAGATTATACCTAGTGAAATTGAAGCAGTAATAAAAAAATCCCCAACAAACAAAAGCCCTTGACCCAGATGGCTTCACAGGTGAATTTTACCAAATACTCCAAGAAGAACTTACACTTCTCATCAAAGTACTTCAAAAAATTCAACAGGAGGCAAGGGTCTAAGCTCATTTTATGAGGCCAGCATTACCCTAATTCCAAAAACAGATAAAGACACTACAAAAAAAAATTATATGCCTATACCCTTGATGTAATAGACACTGAAATCCTCAACAAATTATTGGCAAAACAAATACAGCAGTGCATCAAGAAGATCACACACCATGATCAAGTGGGATTTACTCGAGAAATGTAAGGCTGGTACAACATTCACAAATCAGTAAATTTGATTTACCACATAAACAAAAAGAAGGATAAAAACCATAAGATCATATAAACAGATGCAGAAAAAGCATTTGATAAAATCCAGTACTCATTTATGAGAAACACCCTCAGCAAAGTGGGATCAGATGGAACATACCTAAACATAGTGAAGGCCATAGAGACAAACCTACTGCCAGTATCACACTCAATGAGCCAAAACTACAAGCATTCCCCTTAAGGTCAGAACAAGACAGTGACGTCCATTTTCACTTCTCTTGTTCAACATAGTACTGGAAATCCTAGCCACAGCAATCAGACAAGAAGAAATATAAGGCATCCAAATTGGAAAAAAAGATGTTAAAACTATCATCATTTGCGGATGACATGATACTGCACATACAGAATCCCAAAGATTCCATCAAGAAACTACTAGAACTAATAAATGAATGCACCAAAGTAGCAGGACACAAAACTGATATCCAGAAATCAGTTGCATTTTATATACCAATAACAAACTAGCATAAAGAGAAATTGAGAACACAATCTCATTTACAATTGCTACAAAAAGAATAAAATACCTAGGAATTAACCTAACCAAGGAAGTAAAAGATCTGTACTTGGAAAATTATTAGACACTGAAGAAAGAAATTGAAGAAGATACAAAAACGTTGGAGTACAAACTATCTCCATGGATAGGAAGAATAAACATCATTAAAATGTCCATACTACCCAAGTAATCTATAGATTCAATGCAATTCCCATAGAGACCTCAATGATATATTTCACAAAAGAGAACAAATATTTCAAAAACTTACATGGAAACAAAAAAGGCCTTACATAGCAACAGCAATCCTGAGAAAGAAGAACAAAGTTGGAGGATTCACACTACCTAATAGCAAACTATACTACAAGGCCATAGTAATCAAAAGAGCATCATGCTGCCATAAAAACAGACACATAGGTCAATGGAACAGAACTGAAAGTCCAGAAATAAACCCACACCTTTATAGTGAATTAATATTCAACAGAGAAAGCAAGCACATAGAGTGGGCTAAAGATAGTTTATTCAATAAATGGTGTTGGGAAAATAGGACAGATAAGTGCAGAAAAATGAAACTAGACCATCTTACACCACACACAAGAATAAATTCAAACTGGATCAAAGACTTAAATATGAGACTAGAAACCACATAAATCATAGAAGCAAATAAACATAGGCAGCAAAATCACAAGCACTGCTTGTAGCAATATTTTATTGGATATATCTCCCTGGGCAAGGGAAACAAAAGAAAAAACTAAACAAATGGGACTAAAACAAAGATTTTCACAGTAAAGGAAAATATCAATAAAATAAGAAGACAACCCACAGAATAGGAGAATGTATTTGCTGATACAGCTGATAAAAGGTTAATATCCAAAATTTATAAACTTATAAAACTCAATACAAAAACAAACAAACAACCCAGTTAAAAAGTGGGCAAAACACCTGAATAGACACTTCTCCAAAGAAGACATACAAATGACTGGTATATGAAAAGATGCTCAACATCACTAATCATCAGAGAAATGAAAATTAAAACCACAATGAGATACCATATGACACTTGTCAGAATGGCTACCATCAGTAAATCAACAAACATCAAGTGCTGGCAAGAATGTGGAGAAAGGGGAAGCCTCTTGCACAGCAGTGGAGGATGGTAGAGATAGAGCAAAAATTAAAACTGTATCTGTCTTTTGACCCAGAAATCCCACTTCTGGGAATATAGCCAAAGGAACCCAAAACACTAAACCGAAAGGACATAAGCACTCCTGTGTTCCTAGCGGCATTATTTAGAATAACCAATATATGGAAGCAGCCCAAGTGTACCTCAGTAGAAGAGTGGATAGAACAACTATGGGACCTTTACACAATGGAATTCTACTTGGCTGTAAAAAGAAGAAAATTTTACCCTTTGCATCAGTATGGATGGATTTGGAGAATATTATGCTAACTGAAATAAGCCAGTCAGAGAAAGACAAATATTGTATGATTTCATTCACATGTAGAATCTAATGAACAAACTGAACAAGGAAAATAGGGACAGAATCATAGACAGGGAAGAGGATGACAGCTAGTGGGGAATATGGGGGTAGAAGGATTGACTGAGAAATAAAACATACTCAAGGACATGGACAACAGTGTGGTGACTACTAGGGTGAATAGTCTATAAGGAGACTAAATGGTAATAAAAAATACAATAAGGACAAATAAAATATGTGCCTGGCATTATATTTCTATGAGACAGCACTAATATAGCTAATAGCATTAAAAACTACTATTTATAAAGCACTGAGCATGTTTCTCAGAAGAAAGATAACCAGTAACATTATCTTAGTTCTTTTTTTTATTAAATTTTTTTTTATTTTAATTGTTTTTATAATTACCTAAAAGGAAAGTACTGTTTGCTTATTTAACAGATTATAATTGAGGTTTCAAATAGTTAAGTACCTTTCTTACCTATATCTGTTTAGTTTTTCTAAAGTTATCATAATAATTACAGTATGTTGCCACACACACGCACACAGTGTACCCTGAAATAAATAGGCCTTGATAACACAGTTAATCTTACAAATTGCTCTTTAGGAAAAGGTAAAATAAAATTTTAAAACCCTGCCAATCTACTTCAAGGACTGTGAACACAAAATTATCTCATGTAACCAGTCAATAAAAATTAGAATCCCTTCTACAAAGACCTGAGTGACCTTATAAGGCCAAATATGATTATGTTACACCCCAGCTGAAACTCATCAGTAACTCTCCATCATCTTCAGGGCAAAGTCTAATTCACTATCAATCTGATCCTTTCCTACCTTTCAGCCATTAGCAAAATCAAAATACATCATGATATTGCTTTGGTTTTGTACACATAATAATCACTCAGCCCAGGATGCTCAGTTCCAGTTCCTACACATTTTGCTTGGTTTATCCTTATCCTTAAAACCCTATGCAAACATTGCCTTTTATTTGTTTTCCTGATCAAAAGCATGCCATATTACATATACAACATTTTTTCTACTATATAATTTCTACTTCTTATAGTTAATCCTCTATAATAGAGGATCACATGCATTAATTATTGCACATATTTTTATTAAAAATATATTTATTTACTGTAAGCTTCTGGAAGATCACAGTGTCATATGATTTTGTATGCCCAGCATCTAACATACATCCAGGCACTAAGAGTCACTTAATTAATATTTCTTGAAGTTTCTTAATTTATTTGCAATAAAGCAGCTGAAAGCCTAAAAATATTTTAAAGTATATTCCACAAAACACTACTTC
Organism: Carollia perspicillata; assembly: GCA_004027735.1. Lineage (NCBI taxonomy): Eukaryota > Metazoa > Chordata > Mammalia > Chiroptera > Phyllostomidae > Carollia > Carollia perspicillata. The sequence goes on along the minus strand of PVKM010003469.1, from coordinate 2,883 downwards.
CAGGATATTTTCATTGACCTAAGTACACATAAACATATATTAGTAGTTTCATAAGTTTAGAAAATGTTGAATTATCAGTGGCACCCAAAGAGACTTTTTTCAAAAGGGAAACTGAGTTGCACTGCGCAGGGACCTCAAGTGAGCAGCAGCCAGGCCAACAGAGGGAGGAGTGTGGGCACGATTTGCTCCTACTCAGTAAACCTCATGGGTTGATCAAAGGGATGCAAAGCAAGGTGACTTCTTGGGGCCAGCCTGGAGCAACTGCATACAGTGGAGAGTAGGGGGCTGCACACTGCTCTGAGGGTGTGGGCTGAAAACTGGGCATCTCTGATTATTGTAGCCAGAGTGAGCCCCCATCCTTGCCTAACCACAGGAAAAGAAAAATGGACCCTAGCCCCCAACCGCCTGCAGGAGCCAGGAAGACCTGAGAAACTGGCTGGGCATGCTTAAAAATCAGTATGTGGGTTTTTTTTCTTTCTTTCTTCCATTTCTTTTTCCTTTTTTTTTCCAAGAGTAAGACAGTAAGACCTGAGATAAAACCAGAGACAGATTCAGAAAGAAGTCAGAAGGCGAACACCAAAAGCTGAGACAAATTTCACTTTGATCTTCATCAGAATTGGCATATTTTTATAGTTCTCTTTCTTCTTTTCATTTATTTAGGGTTTTTTGGTTTTTTTTAGTTCTCCCTTCCATATAACATTTTAATTTTTCTTCTTTCACTCTACTCTTATTCCAAACAACGCACTACTCTTTTCCTTTTACCTTTTTTTTCAGATTTTATATTACTTATCATACCATTTTTATTCCAAATACCCTTCTCTGGTCTTAATCCATTTGGCCATCTTCCTGACCTATACTACTGTTGGTGTAAACTTTATTTTCTCTCGCACTACACCAAGTTTCTATCCCTTACTCTCACTCTTTCTTCTCCATCTAACCTTGTATAAGTGCTCTTCTTTCTTAAGTCAGTTCACCTTCTTTGTCTCCTCTTATAGGTGTCTTCTTTTCCACCTTTTATAAACAATAGATAGTTGGGTGAACTACCACAGTAATTGCTGTACTTCTCCAAAGGAACTCCCATTTGTTCCCTATTTATTTGTACTTTAAATCCCATAGAATACTCTTCCACTCTCTTACTCCATTTCACCTTCTGCCTGCCCCTGATCAGTTGAGTGAAGAATTTTATTTCATTGTTTTCTTTTTTTCTTCTTCCCCTCCCTCAACCTGGGCTTTACTACTTACTCTTATTAGTTTGCTTCCCCCATCCTCTCAAAATCATTTTTCTTTACTGTAGACATTTAACATTCACTTTTTGCATTTCTACAATACTCTTATTCCTGTTCCACCTTTATTAAACTTCATTTAGCTGTCATTGCTATCAAACCTGCTGTGGTTTTTCTGCAATTTTGCTCCCATTGATCCAGTACCTTCTCAATGTTATTTCAAACTTCATAACTCTTCCCTTTTCTTACCTTATTGTTCCCATCATCCTTTTGTGTTTCACTTACATTTTGAAATTTGTTCTCTCCTTTTCTCTGCCTCTGCTCTAGCCCAACTCTTATCAATTCTCCTCCCTCTTACCACGCAATGACATTTTCCTCTCTTTTAGTCATCTCTTATTCCTTTTGTCTTATCTTACAATATCTGTAATCTCTCTTCACCTTTATTAATCTAAGTTCAATTGCAGTTGAGACTGCTGATGTGGCAGGGGGCTTCATTTTGCTGGCATAGGTTTGGTTGTGTGGTAGTAGTGCTTCGTTAACTAACACCCATATAACAGCATAGAAGACAAGGTTGGAGTTGTGACTACCAGTAAACCTGGTGGAGGGGAGAATCCACCAACAAAGAAGCCACCAGCAGATAAAGTCCAATTACAACAAGAAAGCCCACAAAAATGGAAGGAGCAACCCAAAGCATCCACACAAGGAGATCAAGAGACAGCACAACTGAGTCCCACAGAAGCCCTAACACAGAAACTCACCCTATGAAGAGTGCTAGCAAAGCAGAGCATCTAGAAATGCAGAAATAAACAAAAAGAGTCACCTAAAATGGGGAGACAAAAAAAGTGCCTGCAATAAAAAGGGTTGGAAGGATCTGCAGTAAAAGAACTAAATGAAATGGAGGAAAGTGAAATATCAGACATAGAATCGAACACAATGGATAAGGATGCTCAAGAACTCACACACATCTACAAAGAACTGAGTGGGAACTACAACAGCATGAAAAAGGAAATAGAAACTATAAACAAGAACCAGGAAAAAATAAAGACTACAACAGCTGAAATTAAAAATACACTAGAAGGAATCACAAGCAGGATTCATAAACCACAGGACCGAATAAGTGAACTGGAAGACAAGGTAGAAAGAAATACCCTGGACTTCCAGGTAAGATGGAGGCGTAGGTGGAAACACTGTACCTCCTCTCACAACCAAGAATAAGGACAACAGATATTTACAAACAATAACACAACCAGAGCACAGAAAATTGAACTACGGAAGTCCGACAACCATTCAACCAGACCGGTAAGAGGGGCAGAGTCGGCAGCTGGTGGAGAGAAAACACAGCAGGAAAACACAGTGGCTGCCAGACCAGGAGCACCGGGGAGCTTAGGTGGTACAGAGCTTGCAGAACCCAGACACAGGGAAGAGACGAGCAGAGCACGTAGGGCACGCAGGGCGGTTGGCTGACTGCGACACACATTCGTGCGCAGATAAACTAGACACGAGTGGGCAGTGAAACGGACCACACAGACCAGGGCCCCAGCGATGGGAAATAAAGCCTAAAAATGCCAGTTGAAAAGTGCCGGGAGAGGCTCCCAGCCTCACAGGAGAGGTCACTGGGGAGACTCGCAGGGTCCTGGAGTGTGCATAGGCCCGTCCACCT
>PVKM010003468.1:0-57757 GCA_004027735.1 Carollia perspicillata | reverse complement strand
CCTCTTCTAGTCTGTAGGGTTTCTTTTGAGAAATCAGCTGATAGTCTTTTGGGAACTCCTTTGTAGGTAACTCTCTCCTTTTCTCTTGCTGCTTTTAAGATTCCTTCCTTATCCTTAATCTTGGGTAATGTAATTATGATGTGCCTTAGTGTGAGCTTCCTTGAGTCCAACTTCTTTGGGACTCTCTGAGGTTCCTGGACTTCCTGGAAGTCTATTTCCTTTGCCAGATTGGGGAAGTTTTCCTTCATTATTTTTTCCAATAAGTTTTCAATTTCTTGGTCTTCCTTTGCTCCTTCTGGCACTTCTATGATTTGGATGTTGGAATGTTTAAAGTTGTCCTGGAGGTTCCTAAGCCTCTCGTCATTTTTTTGAATTTTTGTTTCTTCATTCTGTTCTGGTTGACTTTTATTTCTGTTCTGGTCTCAACCATTGATTTGAGTCCTATCACTGTTGGTTCCCTGTACATTTTCCTTTATTTCAGTTTTCATAGCCTTCAGTTTTTCATCTATTTTGTGACCATGCTTAGCCAATTCTGTGAGCATCCTGATTACCAGTGTTTTGAACTGTGCATCTGATAGGTTGCCTATCTCTTCATTGCTTAGTTGTATGTTTTTTGGAGCTTTAATCTCTTCTTTCATTTGGGCCTTTTTGTTTTTAATTTGGTGTACCTGTTACATAGTAAGAGGCAGAGCCTTATATATTGACCAGGGTGGGCCAACTCACTTAACTGCATTGTGGTGCTCTATGTGGGGGAGGGGTCCGAGAGGGAACAATGCCACTTGTTCAACTCTCTGTCAGCTCTCAGTCACTTCCTCTACTATTCACAAGCACATTGGGCCCTTCTGGTGCTGATTCCCAGGTGGGTGGGCTTGTGTACATTTTCAGACCCTGTGGGTCTCTCCAACAAACTCTCCTGAGGCTGGGAGTTTCTCACACTGCCTCAACCCTCACAGGTTTTTTCAGAGGTTTTGAGGCTTGATTTCCCCATACCAGAACCCTGGGTTGCACGGTTTGTCTTGCTCCCCAGTTGTTCTTCCTGGTTTATCTACACGTAAATGTGGGACTGCCTACTCTGACAGTCGCTGCCCCTCCATGAGTCCTCTCTGCCCTGCTGCCCATCTTTGTCCCTTCTACCGGTCTGGGTGAATGTTTCTTTTTTAACCCCTTGATTGTTGGACTTCCATACAGTTCAATTTTCTGGCAGTTCTGGTTGTTTTTTGTTTTTGAATTTGTTGTTGTCCTTTTGGTTGTGCGAGGAGGCACAGTGTGTCTACCTATGCCTCCATCTTGGCTGGAAGTCCCCAAAATAATTTATAAATAACAAATTATATTTTCTTAACTATAATTTCTGTTATAATACAGTTGTTAGTTGTTACCAGTTATTTCAATACTGTTAATAGCTGAAGAGTTAGATTCATGAAATCTGAGTTGAAAATGGCCTGAGTGACTGATTTAATCTAGAACTAGACTCTTCATTACTTCTAATAAAGGATCATCTGGACTGACTTAGCCTTTCATCTCCATTTCTCTTACTCCCCAATGTATTTCAGTGAAGAGGAGTATATTTCAGCCTGAAATTGCTATTTCCATAAATATAGGCCTAAAGACTTTAGAAAGGATGGATTCCTTCGAATAAAGTCTAAATGTTTTTGCATGGTTTGCAAAGCTCATCATGAACTGGCTTCTACACCTGCCTTTTTATTTTCATCTCTCTTGGTCCCCATAATAATCTCTGTTCCTGCCACACTTGAGTTCTGTAGTCTTTCCAGCATACATAGTCACTCTTACTTGTAGGCCTTAAATAGTAACATTAACATAAAGTGTCCTACTCCTACCCTTTCCTGGGGCTCATCCTTTTGAGCTTGGTTGAAAGGTGGCTTCCTGCAGAAAGGTTTTCCCAGCCCTACACACATTGGTTGAGATACTCTTCTACATGCTCCCATAAGCACTGCATTCCCCTGTCATAGAACTTATGCTGTTTTTATTGCTTTCTTACTATTTAACTTTTCCTCTATGCCTGTGCTGTCCAATACAGTTGCCACTAGCCACATGTGTCTGTGGGGCTCTTAAAATGTGGCTGCTCCAAATGGAAAGATCCCATATGTGTAAAAGACACATGACATTTTGAGACTTAGTTTTTTAAACTCTATTTCATTATTTTATTTTATTTTATTTTTTTAATGTTGTTCAATACAGTTATCTCCATTTTCCCTTGAGACTTAGTATAAGAAGAGAATTGAATATGTCTCAGAAATGCATATATTCATTATATATTGAAATGGTAACATTTTCAATATTGAGATAACACAGTGTTCAAATGGGCTATACCTGTCTCTTTTTTTACTTTTTCAGTGTTGCTATAGACAATACCACGTGGGTCAGATCTCTGTGGGAGAGTACCGCCTTAGATGAGAAGCACTGAGAGCTACTGCAGTGACTTCCTCACTCAGGACTGTGCCCACAGTGCTAATCATAGCTTCCTCCCTTGGAAGGCATTTGGTAAATACTTCTTCAAGGTTAATGTATAAAGTAAATAAAATGCCCATAAATTGGGAAGGTTCAGCTTTTCTAAAGTTTGTATTCAGTGAAGTAACTTCAATGTTAGTAAAAAATTGATGTTCAGTCTCATAAACCATGACTCTCCCACACCAACACGGTCTAATATAGATTAGACCTAAGGTAGATTAAAAAATACATGGCCCTCCCAGTACTGTAGCTGATTCATCTTCAAGGCGAGTGATACCTGCTCCTCCTTTAATCTTTAGGGATGCTGTGGAAAAATGACATTTGGATAAAAACTTTTATTAATTAAAAATCTTTAACAATGGGATACTCTCAAGCTCTTCAGGCAAAATAAGATTTATGTACTTAATTTTAAGAAAAATGGCTGGGGTCTAGATTTTGCAGAATTAATGTATGTTTGATTTGTGTAATCTTAAAAACGGGATTGATTCTAGACATCTCTTTGAGTAAAGAAGTCTAATTTATTTTCCTTAACAAGCTGTCCATGTTTTACATTAGAGCTAATCCATATTCTGTTGCTCTTTCCATTCTGTCAATACATCAAGGAAATCACCATTTAATTTTAACTATTAAATTAAACTTAATTTAAGTCTTGCTTTTACAACTTGCTTTCTATGTAAACTTGAACAGAACCTCATTTTTCTCATCTTGAAATGGAGGGTAATAATATTGATAATGATGATCATTGTTATTTTTGTTTAGCAAATATAATCCTACTAATTATTTTATTGCTTAAACTAATATTGAAATTCACTTACAGTTTCCAACCTCATGCCAAAATCAAAGAAATATAACAACCACTTTTCTGATCATTGTGATTTAGGTTCAGATTCACAAAATAGATAATCCACTGATAATCAAGAAAAAATGACAGGAGATCTGTAATACCGATTTTTGAGTGGGAAAAAGGAGATGGCGGAAGCTTCTTAGATATATTTGGTTCTTGTTGATTAAATATACTGACGTGTTATTCCCTGACTGAAACTTTTATGTAACCTTTTTTCTGACTCATGAACTGGATACATGGCTAGAGCTAATGAATGCTTGTTGAACAAATAAATCAATAAAAAGATGTGTACTTTCCCAGCCAAAGTAAAATGAAAAGGAATAGGGGGAGTACAGGTTGCTAGATGTCACTGAGAATCAATTGTATTCTGCCCTTCACATTGAAGAGGGGGAGACCTAAGCATGAAAAGTCGTAAGGATAAATTCAAGTTGCTTGAGGAATAAGTGAGAGTCCCCAAGACATGGAACCAAAAATCCTCACCTTCTACTTCTAGTTCTACCATTACTTGCTCTGTGAACTTGAGTAAGTCATTCACCTTCTTTGATCCTCATTTACTAATTTGGGAAACAGGAATAGATAATTCTTGCTCTGACCAATAAATTAGGTGGTGGATAGGAAAGTTATCCATGACTTTTAAAGTACAAATATATTTATTTGTAAGCATTCTGTTTTCTCTATCCAGAAGTAGGGTTTCCAGAGAGCAAACAAGTACACTAGTCAGAGCCCTGAATGTGGTTTTCTACCCAGAAATACCTGTCCACAGCCAGACAGTGTGATCTGTGAAAAGCTAATACCTTCATTCCAAGCTGTTCTTTACTTTTATAACAGAGAATAATAATCATTTTCTGCATTAGTACATTTAAGGTTTGTCTTTTCACAATAGCATTGGAGGCTCATGCCTGAACTTGTACCTTGAATTGCTGTCTCTTTCCAGCAAAGTTTTATTAACTTGAAAAGCAACCTTCGAAATTAAAAAAAAAAAAAGTAAAATAAAGCATTCATCAATAGTCATTCCTATCAAATTGTAGTAGAACACAAACTTTTTCATTATGAAATTAATTAGACTAGATTGTCATTCCTTTGCTGTTTAACTAATCTACTGTTACCTCCTCCATCTTCTCCATAAAGCACTCTTTATGTTAACATTGCTGAAATTAAGAAAGAAATAAAGATGTCGGAGAATTTATCACCCCGAAGGGAAATGGTATGGTCCAACCTACTGTTCAATTAGATGGCTTGTCAGTGAATCATAGTTACTGCCATTGCCTATGATAATGCACTTATTCTGCTGTCATTTTAAATCTCTTCAGTGTGTTGTACACAATGCGTGTTAGTAAAGTAACTTCATGCCAACTAAATTATCAGATGACATTTCATAAGTAAACTTATTTCTTATTTTAATAAGTAATCTTTCCAAGAGACATTCTGTACAAGAAGTCCAACTCAGATGAGAATTAAATGTTTTAAAAAAGAGAAAGAAACAACCTGAAAATCTTTCTCCCTCATAAAAAATCTGGCTATTCTTAGTTTGAAGTACGAAGTAGGAATCTGGGAATGCTTCAGTCTCAAATGACTGTGGCCGAACCCTAATTTAATAATTGTAATAGTAAGGTAATAATAAGTAATGTTAACTAATACTTACTGAGTGAATCCAACGCACTACCCTAAATTATTTTCATGTATTAACTCACTTAATAATCACAACAGCCATTAGGCAGGTACTGTTTCTATCCCTACTTCACAGATGAGGAAACTGAAGCACAATGAGACCAGGTAACTTGTCTCCTGTTTAGTGGAGCTGGAATGGGGAGCTAGTAATCTCTGTAGACCCTGTGCTCTCATTTACGACACATCTCTTGATCCCTGTCTTATGATTAAGATATAGTGTGAATTGTTGCCGGAGAGTGCTGACAGCTCCCTCTTCCGGGACCTTACATACTCATGTGGGCGACAGTCGTGCAAGCAACCAACTCCATCATCCTGTGATAGGAGCTGCATATAACAGAGTCATGAACAAAAAGATATGAGAACACAAAGAAGGGAACAATTGATTTCAGTGTGGCAAAGGGTCTGAGGTAGAAGAGACAGACTGGGGAGAGGTCACGGCTATCTATAGGTGAGTCCCTGGTACCCAACAGAAACTCATTAATTGCAGAAATGAAAAGATGAATGAGAAAAATATATATAAGTAAGTAGGATATCAGAGGTCTGAGGAGAATAGAAGACAGACAATTTGGGGTCTAATCTTAGGACCCAATGCATTTCTAAGTGACTGGAATTCTCCTATTATCTTGGGATCCTCTGTCCTAAATGTAACCTTGAGTTAGGCTTTTTAGTATAATTAGTAGTTCAGAATAACCAAGTCCTCTAGGTCGTTCTGATTCCAGCTGAATTTCAAACTGCATCTATGGAACAAAAGAAAAGAAATGCATTCATTTATCCTATTACTCAATTTCTTATTATTTTATGCAATACTTTTGTGCTTCTGCAAGTGAAAATTAGTGATCTGGCATTGTATGTTCTGCACATTAGCCATTTTTACACTGGTATTAACCTTGTAAGGATTCATATAGCCTGGCCATTCTGTCCTTCTCTTTATTGATTTGAAGAAGGAGAAGGAGGAAGAGGAGGAGAAAAAGAAAGATTATTTGTTTCTATAACTAGTTATTCAGAAGCTTTAGGAATTTAGTGGTGCATGTTTTTACAAGAGCTCTCCGTCTGAGAATCAAGGCAAGCAGTCTTACATATCAGTTGCCCTGCTGTCTCATTTTTTAGATTGACGTGATTCAGATATCGTCTAGATGGTAGATATAATAGCATAGGTTTGCTTCACCCAAAAAAGTACTGAGAGGATCAACAGTGTGCAGCACTATTCCTAAAAGTAGCAGTTTCAGACATTGACTATTATTTTTGTATGTTGGGAATGTTCTTTGAAGAAAGCATCTGTTTTCATTTTCAAAGTATAAAATGTTCAAATCATGCCAAAAGAATGTCAAAGAAAGAGAAACCCAAGTGTTACTAGGTTGTCAAAGATTAAATATTATATTTCTGGGGCGGGGGGAGAATGATGAACAAAAGAGTGGATTTAATGTCTAAACTTAAATCATAACTAAAAATTAAGAATGATATTTCCAAATTATTTTCTATCTTTTGCATTATGTTGAATGGAAAAATGACAGAATTTCTGGAAAAGATATTTCTCAGAATTTAAAAAAGAGAAATATATATTAACTTTTTATGTCTTATCATTCCCTACTCCGTTTTCAGCAAGAGTAGGAAAGCAGTTTCACTCTTTCCCAAATGTTTAAATTTATTTATTCCTGTAATCTTTATATTGCTATATATTGCCTCATATATTTTTAATCACTTGGTATCACTTGTAGTGTATTGTAAACTGGAGAGCAGATAATCAGGTCTCACATTTGTTTCATGTAATAACATACAGCACACAGTAAACAAGGGCATATATTTGCTGACTTCCTGTATTCCCCTAATGTAAAATTACTCATTTAGTGACTTTCCTATCAGCTGGACTATAAACTCCGAGAGCAAGGATTAGATATATCTTCTTCACTGCGACATTTTCAAGATCTGATACAGAATTTGTCTTGCAAAAGATGTTCAATTAATATTTCTTGAATAAATAGGTGAATGTCACTTCATAATTTTGTGATGCTTAGAAAATGGGGAGGCTGGAGACAACTAATAGAGAAAATCTTATAATTAACTAATTTCTTCAGCTTATAGGCATTTTCTATTGTTAGGGAGACTCAGAGCCACGATAGGAGAAACTATAATAATTTTCCTCACATTTGTGATATCTTTCCTGTGCTTTGAAGGGTAAATCAGGTTCAATATGTCATACAATACTAGGTCAGTCTTCTTCTATATTTTCAATTTCCTCATTAATGAAGCAGGGAATTTGACCCTGACATTGAAATGAGACACCTATTTCATATACTTATTACATATTCATTTAATTATCAAGTATTTATTGAGTCCATTTTGTGCTAGGCACTAATGAAGGCAATTAAGTGATTAAGACATGGCTTTCATCTTCTCAGAATTAACAAAAAAAGAGATTTTTACTACTTAGATAGCAGTCTTCACAGCTAGTGCTTTTTTGCATATATCAACATGTTTACTACTTTTCTCTTTTCTTATCTTAAATTTCCCATTTGTACTCTGACTGCCGTGGCTTAGCGGATTGAGCACCAACCTGTGAACTGAGAGACCCCTGATTTGATTCCCAGCCGGGGCACATGCCTGGGTTGCACACGAGGCCCCTGGTTGGGGGCCTACAAGAAAGAAACAACCAGTTGATGCTTCTTTCCCTCTCTTTCTGTCTTCCCCTTCCATAAATAAAATCTTTAAAAAAAGTTCCCACTTCTTTCTTGGATCATTCTCCTTCTTACCCAAGTACATATTTTGAGATATACTCAGTGAGGCTCCATAAGTGATACATTCTCATACTTTGTCTATAGGTATCTTTATTTTGACCCCACTTTGGAAAGATAATTTAGTTGGGTATAGAATCAAGATGTTTATGATTATTCTCACTCAGCACTTTGAAGGTATTATGTCATTATCTCTTGATATCTGTATGGTTGGTGAAAAGTTTAATTGTCATTATTTCATAGTTGGTCTTTTCCTTTCTTTAGTTATCCTTAAGATTTTTCTCTCATTGATGTTTAATTGCGATGTGCATGGGGGTAACTCTATTTTTATTGGTCATTAATGGAACAGAATGAATTTCCTTAATGTTGCTTCATTCCTGGAAATACTGGAAGTTATTTCTTTCCATATTTACTTTCTCCCACTCTCTGGAGTTGTATGCTAGTCATTCATCAAGTCTCGTTTTTCTCGTGTCTTTGTATGTGTGTTACAACCTGGGTGGGATCCTTCTCTTGTTCGCTAAATCTCTCTCAAGGATATCTAATCTGTTTAACACGTTTACTGACTTTCTAATTTATTAGCCATTCCTAAAAATTCTTTTCTTTTTTAAAATGTGCTTGTTCTTATCATTCTTTCTTTAGTGTCTGTATTGGTTATTTCAAATTCATTTTAAATGTGGCAGATATAGTTATTTCATATTTGTGCTTCTTTATTCTGTTGTCTTCAGTTTTTCTTATTTTATCTGCTGACTTTATACAAACACATGCACAAATGTATGCAGTGAGCACATTTTCAGGGGCTTTTACACACTCCTACCCTTGGAACCCGGCCTGTGGTTTAATGCTTGCTTCTGCCTTTCTTCCCTTCCTTTTTCCTGCCGAAGCCTCCTCTAGCCAAGCAAAAAGTGTCGTGTTAGGCACTTTCAGGTTGTAGAAGTCAAAGACACATGTAGGCAAACTTAAGTTATTAAATGTTATTATTAGCTATACTTGATAATAAGCAGGAATTACTATAAAGCTATTCATGTTAATAGGACAGATAGTTGTTTCAGCCACATAGCCAGGAATCTGAGACACTGGGACACATGTGAGGGGTTACTCAGGGTACTGCACGACTTCCCAACTAAACTATCATGTTTCAGGAAACATTGTTGGCCTTCTGCTGTAGTAAATCACCATTATTTTGGTTTGGCTACTCTCTATCTCTAGCTTCTGCAATTAACTTTTTTCTAGGGTTACTAGGTTACTGCTTACTCAGATCTTTTATGGTTTTTACTGTCTCACGGCATCCACTCATATATGCTTTCACTCTGTTTTAGTTTTGGCTTCTTTTGTCAACTGTTTCGGTCTCTCTTTTTCTTTTCTTACCACCCCATCTCTCTTTGTCATCCTCTCTCTCCCTCCCTCTCTCTGTCTGTCTCTGTCTCTGTCTCTGTGTCTCTCTGCCTGGGATTCGAGCTCCCTTAGATGAGGAACCTAGTATGTGCTGTAGTTACCTTAGCATCCCTTATTTGGCAGAGCTTTACCCTTGCTCCATTTGGGACGGCTGCCATTGGATTGTAGGGATTTACATGGTGAAAGCATGGTGACCTAGGGATTGCCTAGGACGGTTCAGCTTATTTAATAATTTCCCCCATAGGGTTGCAATTATTTAAAGAATGTTTCAAAGAATAGGTAGTTCTCAAAATGGCTATAACTAATGGTCAGTTCCTTTTTTCTTTAAAAAAATGCATCTACCTCTGTAAACAAAATGGGCCCTATGCTCTATTTCTTTTTAAGTAAACTGTTATCTTAATATGAATAGGTTTTGCTCCATTTCTTAATATTCAGTCAGTCCTCTAAGACATCATGTTATAGAACAGTCACATACACACAGGGGCCCAGCTCCAGAGGACGGTATACTAATACCGTCCAGACCACCTACTGGGCTCGTGTGTCTGCCACCAATTGGAAAGATATCTCTCGATGCCAGAGATTTGTGAAAAGGAAAGGAAATGTTTATTTAAGGCTATACAGACTTAAAGTAGTGACCTAACTTCTTCATTAAAATATCAGAGTCCTTTAAGATACCCACAGATGCACTCAGGAGCTCCTGTCTCCCCCCTGCCCTAATTCAGGGTACCTTAACTGAGGGAAAGAGCACGCATCCATGTTTCCAGGCTGCTGGCACCATCAGCCAAGTCACCATCCAGGCAGGATATCCAATTAATCCAAAGCCATGTGGCACCTTCTCATGGTCTACTGGCAAGAGTTCTTTGTACCCATATTTCCAGGCAAAGTCTCTTCTTTCCTCCACCAGAGCTGTGAGGGGGTCCTCACTCTAGCAAACCTCGTGGTTCCCTTTTTCACCAAAGCTGCTAAGGGGTTCTGCACTCTCATTAAGACTGCATGGTTCCCCCCTTGCAAGTTGTAAGGAGATCTGTACTCTCGTTAAGACCACCTGGTTTTTCCTTAATGGCTGCTGTGTCTGGGTTTAAATCCCCGACCAATCTTCCTCTGTAGAGGAAGATTCCTCTTCCCTCTTCCTCTTCCCCCATTTCCCTTCCTCTCCCCCCATTTCCGACTCCTCCTACATTCAATTACACCTGCCAGCATCCCTGTATTATCCCAAGTTTACTGGGCTGCCATCGTGAGTCTGGGCAGATATGGACCAATATCCTGGAGCCAATCTTCTTCCAGCTCCCACGCAGACACTGTAACTCGGGGGACCTGCCCCCCACTTACATCTTGGGGGGGGAGTGTCTTCCATCCCCCTGGCTCCAAGCATGGCCACAGTTATTTAACATATCCAAGTGACCCGTCAAAGGCCATAGATATGTTAAATGACCATGCCATGGATTAGCTACAGGGCTGTGGCTGTACAAAACAGTCCTGCATGCCCTGCTCCATGTGTCCCTTCCCCCAACTCACACCTGAGGGGGAAGGGGGAAGGACATCTTATATGTCTTTCTAATATTTCCTGGACACCTTGAGTTCTGGGCCCCATTCCAAATCCCTTTTGGGGGCCCCCCTCTTGGCTGCACCCTGTATCAATTACAGGTTTACTAAGCACGTCACTTCCTGGGTCAAACACTGGCGATGGCTGTCTATTACCAACGTGTTTGATCCCAAGCTTCTAAGCTTGATATATTTGGGTCTGTCTCATTCTTTTTACACTTCTCCATCATCATTCTCCCAACTTTTCTTTTCTTTTCCCCCAAGTATCTCCTATACTTTCCTTGCTTTTGTCTTTGAATCTGCTATATTTTCAACCCAGAAAAAAGAAAATTCTTTCATCTCCATTAGTTGAAAACATCTCCACCCTTAAGGCCCAGCTTAAATGCCACTTTATATATTTTATGATTTCTTCTCTGACCTCCCAACTTGGGTGCTGTCTCTGATTTAAACTGCCATAGTAGTTTTTCCATCTTTTATCTTCCCCATGGCAGTGAGACATGAGGGAGGAATATAGGCTTTAGCGTCAGACAGAGCTGCATTCAAATCCTGTTTTTGCTATTGAATGGTGGTGTGACTTCAGTGAGTTTTTAAATCTCTTCATGCCTCAGTGGGAGACATAGGCAATAAACAAGTAATTGTTCAAATAAATAGATAATTATAAATTATGTAAATGCTATGGAGAAAAAGTACAGGATAAATGAGAGAGTATGGTAGGGGCACCTAGACTGGGTAGGCGTTTGGGGAAGGCCCCCCTGAAGAAGTGGCCTTTAAGCAAAGACTAAGAATAAGAAGTGAAGTGACAATCTAGGAAAAGAATTTTCAAGACGAAGAATAAACAAAGGCCCTGGGGCCCTTCACTACCTTATTTCATCACTAATATTTTCTTTTCTTTTCATCTCTTAGGTATTATTCCACTCATTCTCACTTTTTAAATAATAACTTCATGTTTCATATCACAATTTGTGCTCTATTAGTAAGTTTAATTCTCATTGCACTACCTGTTTCAACTATGTCATATTTTATAGCATAATCTTGATAGTCACTAGCATCAGTTTAGTATGTCTGTCAAACTATAACACTCCAATAGTTGACTAACCTTTTCTGCTAAAACATTGAAATATTAATAAACCAGGACAAGCACTGCTTTCTTGATTCTAACATTTTTTGATTCTTTACTTTTGATGACTTCCCTTTTTTACTTTCCTTGTCTTTTAGCAAAAAATTTTAAAAGATGTATATGTGTGTATGTGTTACAAATTTATATGTGATGTATACTATATGACTGCCTCATTCAAAATGACTGAGCTAGTACAGCAACAAAATCTGCATCAAATTTTGTGTTAAGTTTGAACGTTCCTCCTCGGAAACTATTCAGATGATTAACAGGGCCACAGCTGTGGGCAACTGGTGATTGGCAGCTTCGTCACAACAATGTGCCTGCTCATGCATCATGTCTCTGTGCAGAGTTTTCTGACAAAACATCAAATCACCCAGGTGACTCAGCCCCTCTACAGCTCAGATTTGGTGCCCTATGACTTCTGGCTTTTCCCAAAACTAAAATTACATTTGAAAGAGAAGAGATTTCATACTGGCAGTGAGATTCAGGAAAATACAATGGGGCACCTGATGGAGATTGGGAGAACCATGTGAGGTCCCAAGGTGCCTACTTTGAAGGGGACTGAGGCATCATTGTCCTATGTACAGTGTTTCTTGTATCTTGTATCTTCTTCAATAAATGTCTCTATTTTTCATATTACATGGCTGGATGCCTTCTGGAGAAACCTCGTATATCCCCGTTACATGTTCCTAAGAAGCCTAAATAGTGGGATATTGGACATCTAAGCAAATAATTCTAAAACAAAGCAGAATGTTTTGCCTTTGCTGTTATCTTTTAACCACTCCCCCACCCCCAAGCCTTAGCATAGTAAAATATACTTACAGAGTTATATTCATAAAATTCAAATCTGATAATATGATACCTCTTATTAAAATCCTTAATAGCCTCTCTGTCACCTTTAGGACAAAATTTAAACTCTTTAACTTGCAAATGAAGGCCCTCATATTCTGGCTTCTGCCTGACTTTTTAACCTAATTTCTCCACCGCCCTTCCCCTCACAGCAGGCTATTTCTGCACCAGACCGCTCCCCATTCCAGTTCCTGGAGCTCACGGTCTTCCTCTGCAGGATATATTCTTTTCTCTTCTTTTCTCCTCCATCCCACCTCGCCTCCCCCAAAACCTCTCCATTTCTTTCAAGTCTTGGATTATAAATCATTCTTTTGGATCCCCTCCTGAACTTTGTTTTTTGCCATCTTTCTGAAATTGCTCACTTTTTCAATATGTGTTCCTATATCTAATGAACTTTTGCTCATTACACTTTGTCTGCCTTACACACTGGATGAGTTCTTCAAGGACAGAGTGACCATGTTTCTGAATAGCCTCAGCACCCACCCCTCAGGGAACATGTTAAAGGGGTAAGCACACTGGGTTAGAGAAAGCCCTGTCGAGTCAGATTTGAACTGTCTCTGTCATTGAGCAGCTCTGTAAATTTGGACACTTTTTACCCTCTGTGAATCTTTGCTTCCTCATATGCAAAATCTAGATGATAACAACTACCTCACAGGATTCTTGGATAGCTAAATCAGAAAATGTATTTTAAATGCCTGATAGAGACCAGTCTCTAGTAAATCTGTATCTATTTTTAACTTTCATTGAATGAGCACATAAAAATGAGTGAATGGGTAGGTGATTGAGTGAATGAATGCATTTGAGTGACTAGAACAAATGCTGTAAAGTGTAAACCTTTGTATAATGGATTCACCAAGGAAGACTTTCAATACAAGCAGCAGCTGTCTTGCTCTTGGAAGGGGTGGTGAAGATGTCAGCAGACAGAGATGTAGCAGTCCAGGGAGCTGGGACCTGAAGCTTGGGAAGCAATGTGAGAACAGGCTAAGACTGGAGAAACCATCCTTCCTTTTGTTGAAAACATTATTCCCTGCTGTTCCTTTGTCCTTCTTCCCCTTTTTCTTCATCACACTAAGGAATTCTCAGGATGGGCTGGCTGCCAACTCATTTGAGGTGCATCAGCATCTCATTAGCCAGGTGACAAATTGGCCCTCACACAATAAACTGTAGGCTTGGATTTTGAAAGTAAAATGAGGGTAATTATTAATAATAATATAAATTATTATTGTTCAAGGGAAATTTATGTTGTCTGTTATTCAATGAATTGTTTTAGAGACAGCATATATCACAGCAATTTTACCTTGAAAAAACGTGAACATTTATGCGGAGTCCACTTGAAAGGATTGGTCTAGACTCCTTATGTGCTTCCGGTACCTATCCAGAATTTGAAGCTGACAATGATAATCTAGCAGGTGGGATTTATAAATTGTTGACTTCATCTCTGTACTCTTCAGATGCAAAATGGACTTTGCTGACAGACTGAAATCATTAAGCCAGTATGCTATATTGCTACATGGCTTACCCATTTTTCTTTATTAGTCTTTTTTTTTACTTGCTCATTACTTTGCATTAGTAGTCAAGGTTCATGTCTCTGCATTTTATTGTCACTGAGTAATGAAAAAAGAAATTGGTTTTGGAATTATACCAAAACTTGGATCCAAATTTTAGCCCTGCTCTTTACTAGCTGTTTGAACTTGGACAAGTTATGTAGCCATTATAATTCTCTCTAAGATAGGGATAATGGTTCCTACCTTATAAGATTTCCGTGATGACTAGAAATTACATTTTTAAACTACCTATCCTAGTGCTATGCATGAGCTAGGGTCTTGACAGAAACTAATCAAATGAGAAATGTACCTTACATGCAATAGAATCTGCTGCATAATACATGCGAAAAACAATTCATGATGATAGAGAAAATGTGAGATTTTCTCTATTGTAAAAGCATTTCATTGATGTCATACAACATTGTTAAGAATTCAGATGGGGCAAAGGAGGACAAAGTGTGAAAAACGGAAACTGTAATAGAAGAACAATAAAAAATAATAATTCAAATGAAAACTTGAAAAACCTGTAATACTGATTTAGGACAACACAAATATTATAACTTTGCATATAATCTAATAATTTTTCTCGTTATTAGATTTTTGGATTACCTCTAGTGGGAGTTATTATTAAAGCCATATAACATATATTTTCGTGCATATTTAAGGGATTAGGAGGGGAAGGGGTACTATGTTTCTAGGCTAAATTTCCTAAGCAAGATTAATGGGACATATATATTATTCCTTTAAGATTTTGAACTGTGTTTTTTTTTTAAATGGATCTTTTTAGAAACCAAAAACCTTCATTAGACATTATCCAAAGCACTGCTTATAAAGCAGTTGAGGAGGATAGAACAAGCAGAAAAATAAAAGATGGAAGGCCAGTTCAGTATTAGAATTGGATGGGCCAGAAAAAAAGGAGAGATTTATAACATATGATTTAGTTAAAATCTACATGCTGTTGACCCTTGGATAAATTGGTCATTTACTCTTTAATTCAGTTAGATAATCTATTAGTTTCTCAACATGTTTGTTATGACAAAATAGTAACACGAAATCCTTGCCTTCTAGAAGCTTTTATTTCAGTGGAAGAGATAATTTTTAAAAAGTCATTGTACTTCTTCCCTTTAATTCTGAGCCATGTTTCTTATTCATCTTAGCAGGTAATGTACCTTGTTACCTTTTCTGCTGAAGCTATCACTTGTTTTTTCCCCTCATGTAGGAGGATTTGTAAGCCTCAGCCACCCCTAGTGAGATCATGTTGTCATCAGACTTAACCTGGTAGGAGTTAGGGATTAGATGAGACGCTGAGAAGTTTAAAAAGAACCTCACTGAGTAAAGCCAATTTTATCCAGAACGATTCAAGTTCACAGATTTTAATTAACAGTTTGAAATTTGTAATGTTACTTGAATTTCAGCTGGGTGAGAATTTAACACTATATTAAAGGAGCCCAGGCAAAAGGACACGAGTTGCGTCATAGAGACTTATTAAATGTGATGGAAATTCAACAGATGAATGCCGGCAAACAGGTGCAAGAGCTGAATTAATTTTTAAACCCTACCACTCAGGGGGAATTGCAATGCATCACGTTGACAGCCACAGCACGTTGCTAATTTCATTCACAAGCTTAAAAATCTCAATACATTTGAACATGTGAATGTATTAAATTTTAAAAAGTGTAAGTAACATAAGGGTGTCCCAGAACTAAAAATGATAATTTCTTTCTGGGACTTCAAGTCATTTGTCTAGCCAGAAGCATGGTGGTTTTTATGAATGAAATTTATCTTACCACTTCCACATACAAATTATGTTCTATTATTATACATAGTGCAGACTGTTACTAAGCAAGGTTTTCTCTTACTTTTAATATGAAATCCCTTGTGAGTCAGAAGAATAGTGAGTACTCGCTGATATGGTTTCCACTTCTGCTGTCCTGCACAAAGCACGTTCTCAGTCCGTGCTCCTGATGGTGCTAAGAGGTGAAGATAGTCCTGGAGTCAAAGAAAAGTACAACAAAACATAACTTAATAAATGCAGAGGCTCTGGGGGTGGTATCACTAAAGGCCATATGTTATATGCTGACAACTCACTTAACATGATGCTTTCATTGGGAACTCATCCTCTTTGGTCTTCCTAGTGTATTTGATAGAACTTGATAGAAGCCCTAGAGTATCTCTCCATAAGACTGCACATACACACAAAATCTTACAAAGAGTTCAGGGAGTTCCTCAGTTTTCACACTCAGAACACTGTTTATGATGCATCTGGATCTTTGTCTGAAACTGGAAGAGTATCTCTTATCTAGTGGATTTTCCGCTTTGCCACCTCCGGTACACCAAGTCCTAGACCTGGGAGTGGGAGTAAAGGAAAGGAAAAGGTTGTTGGACCTCTTCCGGCCCGGCAGAGGTTCATAGACAAATAGCGTATCGTGGTAAGTAGTTGGATGGAATAGGTGCAAAAAGGTCTTTGCAAAAGCTTCTTGGAGAAGAGGGCACCTTGGTGAGTGTTAAGGGCGAGCATGTGTAAACTGTAAGTAGAGAGGAGCGTTCTAGACTGGGAATGAGAGCGAGAAGCACCTTGCTGTCATCGCTAAAACTGTGCGTGTACATGAAATGCATAATCACAAATGTATGGAAAAGCTCTAAGTCTTCTCTTGAGATTTCTCAAGAAGCTTTGAAGAAAAAATAAAAGGACTGGGTTTCATTTCCCAAGATTTTAGCCATCTGAGCCCCTTATTTCTAATTGTGCACAAGCTCGTCCCCTCATTTTACTTAGTTGGAGAATATTAAACACTCATTTTTAGAACATAAAACAACTATAAAGGGCCCCCTTCCCAGCGAGTGATTCAGAAAAAGCCCAGTATATACTCCTTTGGATCAGTCTCGATTCTTAATCAAAAACATGGTAATCAGTACTTGCCCAAAAGTCTTTTGATAATGGCACCAGTAGCAACTGTTTCTTTTTTAAATCACTATCAAGAAAACTGATGAAAAAGAGAGACAAATGCACAGTCTAATAACCTGAGCTAACAATACGTTATTTTCAATAGAGTGAAAAGCACAAAAGCCAAAGGTATTCATTACCGTTCCCAGGGTAAGAGACCAGGGCGGTTGCCGCCTTCACCAGATGTGCAGTCTCCAGGCCTGACAATGCACATCTCCCCCAGGGGACTGTGGAGAGAAAGCCAAACTCTTGCAACTTGATGCAAAGTGATTTGGGTTCCATTACAACATCTCTCAGTAAAAGGCTATTCAGGCTTAGAGGAAAGATTCCACACTCATTTTCTCCCAGAAAATGAGATTGTTGTATAAAACACCCGACATGGAATCAGAGCTTCTGGAAATCACTCTAAACCATGTGATTTCATCTTAACTTCCTTAGGTTCTAATCAGGAAAAAGGAGATGATATGGTTTGGTGAACATACTATTTTAAAATCGTTGCCTTGTTTGGGCACTCTTAAAGATGAGAAAACTCAAGAACATCCTTAGGAAACTGATAAATTACAAACTATTTAATAAAATAAGTCTGTTTGTTTGCTTTTAAATGGACCAATGCTGATCTGGACTCCCAAGGTGTGTTTCTTGCATGAACTAGCTAGAAGTCTTATGCCTTTCTTCTCGGAAAGTTAAATTCACTCTGTATTGCCCAAAAAAAGCGGAGCGGGGGAGACTTCACATTAAAAAGGGCTGAGTTTCCATTTGAGTTTTTCCTGTGAATTTGGGAAAAACACTTAACCCCTCAGTTTTTCACCTTTAAATGGAAATAAGGATAGTTACTTCTTACCTCTCAGAATTACTATAGGGATTTAATGACATAATTAAGATACGTGGAAAGTGATTAACATGAAACCTGCTTCCAGTATTTTCCCAAGTGTGTAAACCAGAAAACAAAATATATGGATTAGATAGTTGTTATGAAAATTATTAAAAGTTTCTTTTTCAGAAAGTTTAGAAATGCGAGGTAGACAAAGTTAAACAGTTATCTTCAGAGCTTAACCACACTAACAGCCATGGTGCATCCCCAAAGATCCATGGAGTGGGCTGCATTCCTCACACTCACCTGATCACAGACTCGCCGGGGTTTGGTTGGGGATGGAAGGGGCTATGTACACTTCACAGGGTTACTGTTTCCCAGAACAGTAGTTTGGAAAATGTTGTCTATCTGGGGGTCAAAGTTTTCTCTTTCTCTCTCCCTTTTTTAGCTTCCTTAACAGTGTGTAAAATCCTTTATAGCCCTTTCCCCAGTTTTTACATATCATTCTCCTCATTGGGTTTGAACAAACCCAATGAGGAGCAAGAACTATGTCTTCATAAACGTTTTAATTGCCAGTTTTAGTACATAGTATGTAATAAACACTGGCTACATGAATGAATTGTGTGTTATTATGCAGGATGTAATTACTGAATTTTACCCAACATTGTTGGTGTCAGTTTTTAAACAATTTCTAGTGGCTTCAGATTCTGTTTATTTGGTAAGTGGACTAAAAATCCTGGGTGTTTGGAGCTCTGAAAACAAAGAGCATGGTTTAAAGTGACTCACAAATACATTTTATCCTTGTGGAGTTATGCTTATGAAAGAAAAACTGTGCAGGAAGGTGCTCCCTGAGAACTAGAACAAAGCAATAACAAAAGAATTGAGAAAAAATTGTCCTTAAAATGCCAGGATACAAGTTGTATAGTTAGGTAGCAACAGAAATCTGGAAGTTTAATTATGGAAAATAATCTCCTGGCCAGGTTATTGCAATCTGGAAGATTTATGTTAATGAAGTTATAGATTTTACAATTATTTTTTTTATCCTCACCTGAGGACATTTTTTCCATTACTTTTTAGAGAGAAAGGAAGGAGAGTAAGAGAGAGAGAGAGAGAGAGAGAGAGAGAGAGAAAGAAGTATCAATGTGAGAGAGAAGCATCAGTTGGTTGCTTCTCATTCCTGCTGGGATAGGGGATTGAACTCACAACCGAGGGATGTACCCTGACTGGGAATGGAACCTGCAACCTTTTGGTTATGGGATGGTGCTCCAACCAACTGAGCCACACAAGCCAGGGCAGTTCTTACAGTTCTTGCCATCAATTATTAAATAGTCATGGTCCACCTAAAAAACCTTATTCCAATGCCATGCTAAATCTTTATACTTTGAAGGCCTAAGTACTACTTTATAAACTTAAATTGCACCATTAATTTGTACATAAGGAAAATTTTATACTTCATTTTTAATGCTGAGGTATTTTAGTCTGATACCTGCATTCAATAAGCATTAATTACTCAGGTGTTGTAGGGGTTTTCAAGGGCCCACTGTCCCACCTACTCTGTTAGTCCAGCATGAAATTAGAACTACTTTGGCCTTAACCTTCAAATTAACATATTAAACCCCTTCATCACCTACCACTTTACAGTTGAGAATAGGAAGTAAATAAATCTGTGAATGACATTCTTAAAGTGACTACTTTGTGCCAACTATATGCTAGGTGCTCCTTATTTGATCATTTTCTTTATTTAATCTTCAGAGTAATTCTGTAAGAAGAGTTAACTCATCTTCCAGTGGGAAAACAAACTCAGATGTGTTATTGCCCCACATTAAACAACCATTAAAAAAGTAAAAGATCCGATCAATAAACTTAGTTTCTTCTTTCCGAAGTTCTGTGCCATTTCTTTTACACCATATTGTCCTAATATATAATCATCATTTCTTATGCTTTTCTGTAGGGATAATTAATGTCTTTGTGTGAAGAGTACTTACAAATAGCCTGACCATGGCTCAGATGAAGATAACTATTAAACTTTAATAAAGAACATGTAAAATACTAATGAAAATACTGTGTTCCCTGGATGGTTTTTATATTGTGATAGTTTAAGTTTTATCCAAATGAGTTTAGAGAGTTACTGCAATTCCAATCAAAATATTTATAATTATATATTATTGTTTCTAATTTTAATTTGGAATAATAAATGTGTAAGATACCCAAGAAAAGTTGATAGGAATGATAATGGTGGAAGAGAGATTTACCCCACCAAATGTACTAAAAAAATTTTTAAAGAAAAAAAATCATCTGACCCTGGCTGGTGTGGCTCAGTGGATTGAGTGCTGGTCTGCAAATCAAAGGATCACTGGTTCTATTCCTTGTCAGGGCACATGCCTGGGTTGTGGGACAGGTCCCCAATGAGGGGCACTCAAGAGGCAACCACACATTGATGTTTCTCTCTCTCTCTTTCCCCCTCCCTTCCCCTCTCTAAAAATAAATTAGTAAAGTCTTTATTAGAAAAGAAAGAAAAAAATATCTGATATTGGCCGAAAATAGAGAAATACATCAGTGAAACACAACTGATAATCTAGAAGCAGATCTGTTTGCATTTAAAAATGTAGCATATGATCCAAGTGGTACTTCAAATGAATAGGGAAGAACGTAATGTTTAATAAATAGGATGGTTGGCTATATAGTTTTTTAAAAATGAAGTTCGATTTCTATCTCATACCTCACTAAAAATAAATTTGCCAAGGATTTAAATGTAAGAAATAAAAACAGAAGTATACTAGAAAGACATAGAATTGATTATCTATAGTCTTGAGTGGGGAAAGCCTTTCTAAACTTGATACAATCGGAAAAAGTTGAAAAAAGTCTATATAGAAAATTTTAAATTCTGTATGGCAGAAAAATTCTACAAAGTGAAAAGAGTCACAATCCAGGAAAAATACTTGCATCAACATACGAGAGACACCAGGTTATTCTCTTTATTTTGTATGTGTGCCTCCAAATCAATAAAGAAAAGGTGACATCACATTAAGAATATGATGGACAAAGGGTTTGTTCAAGCACTTCATAGTTGAAATCAGGTGGCCATTATTTTGAAAAAATGTCTAATCCTGCTAATTGCCAAAGAAACACAAATTAAAATAACTGTAAGCTATCATTTGCTTCCTGGTAGACAGACCATTGAGGGTGAAAAATAATGCTAGTTTCTAGTACTAGTGAGGATATGGGGAGATGGACTCGTATACTGTTGATGGCAGTAAGCTGGTATAATCTATTTAGAAAGTGAATTTAGAAATATTGATCCAAATTTAAATGGGCATAAATAGCTTTTGACTTAACAACTCTTTTCCTACTATCACAGATTCACATACAGTTACTAATATTTTTCACAGATGTGACTGTCTTTTTACTTTGTCAAGTTTTTCAGCCATGCAGAAATTTAAAATGCACAGTTCACATGTTTACTGCAGTGTTTTTTGTGACAGCAAATACATATATATATGTATTTATATATATTATATATTATATATAATTATATATTATATATAATATATAATTTATTATATATAATATATAATATATATTATTATATATTATTATAATTTATATATTTATATATTATATATAAATTATATAATATAATATTATATTATTATTATAATATATATTACATAATATTGTATATTATATTTATTATAATATATAACAATATGTTATATTGATAATATTATATATTAATAATAATTATTAATGTTATTAATAATTACTACCAATATTATAATATTAATAATATTATATATTATAGTTAATATATTTATTATATATATTATAATATATTATATATATAATATATTATATATTATAGTTAATATATTATATATATAATATATTATATATATATATTTCTCCTAAATATCCCCACTGTGTTAGCAGTATGAGCTCCACTCGAGTGGAGACTGCCTGTGTCTTAATTACTGTTGTCTTCCCAGGTACTGTGCCTGACACTACAAGCATTTGTTAAATGAACTAACAATGAATCATAATGCATCTATATAACTGAAATTATTTTTTATTTTTTTAAATAAGTCAGCTAACTTTTTATTTTATTTTATTTTTTATTTTCCCATTTTTTTTATTGTTGTTCAAGTACAGTTGTCTTCATTTTCCCCCCTCTACTCCCCCCCACCCCAGCCATCCCCACTTCCCACCCTCGATCCTACCCACTTTGGCTTTGTCCATGTGTCCTGAAATTATTTTTTAAAGTGAGCTAAGTAAACAAAGCAAGTTGCAGATCACTATCATGCAAATCATTCCCCTCTTATTTTATATATATATACACACACACAAAATGTCATGTATGTCTACCAAGAAAAAATATTTAAAAGTATAAATAAAGAAAAGTATACTTGTCTCTTGGCGTGGAACTTAAGGAGTAATGAAATTAATGTTTTACTTCATGTACACTGGTAATATATCTTTTTGCTTTTTAAAACAATGATATGACTTTAAGGTACAAATGTAATCATTTTTTTAATGCGCCAGCTCTTCTTAAAGCAAAAAATTTGCAGCAGTTAACAAACTCTCTGTTTTCCTTGAGCATATATTCTAGTGGAGAAAGACAGATGGTAAACAAATAAATGTTTGTCCCTGATAAGGTATGATAGAAAAAAGAAAACAGTGTTAAGAGGACTCTTATTTCAGGGAGCTATTTTCTTATAAGCATACTCACAGACTTTATTTCCAATTCCACGATGTTGAAAGAGACCTGAATGAAGCAGGGAGTAAGCCATCACGGTGTGCGAAGGCAGGTCCTCTAGGTACAGATCAAAGGACCTAACCAGTGCCATGCCCTGTTTCACTCAGGAATACAAAGCTCAAGGCTAGGAGATATGGTCAGAAAAGTGGGGCAGTAGTAACCAGAGGTGGCGTATGACATAGGGACATTTGGCCAAGGTAAGGACTTCAGGTTCTATTCCATGTGTTAGAAGGCACTACAGGTGTTAAACAGTGGAATGGTCACAGTCAGGTGTTAAACACCTGACTTTTTCCTGAAGCATATCAGTCTGGTGACAGTGTAGAAAAGATGATGATGACTTGAACTGCAGAGATAGCTGTGGAGGTGGTGAGAGACAGTGGGGCTGTGGACACAAGCCAGTCACAGAGCCGTCAGACTTTGTGGATGTGAGAGGAAAAAAGAGTAACTATGGGAAACTGTCAGGAACCTAAAAAAGGTCAACAGCAGCAAACCTGATCTGGACTATGAGAGTGGAGTGTCTTTAATGAGGCAGAAGTGCTGTACAATTTTTGTGAACAGCGAGAATCAATCTGTTGTGTCATTAATAATCCCAGCATTGCTGCAAGAGAAGTGTCACGTAAGGTCCCACAATTGTACTGAAGGTAGAACTTATCCCATAGTAGATTAAATGTACTTTTTTACAAAGTGTACTTAACCTGGATTTAATATACATTTACTTTTAAATGTACTTTTTTTAAAAGTGTACTTAATGTGAAAACATCTTGCTATTAAATGTATATTAGCTTTTAATTTCCTTTTGTCATAAGTTTTACTGGCATAATTTTGCTATTTTTAAAGTAGTAGGAGCAAAACAGTTCTGTTATTTTGAAGAACTAAGAAAAATTATAGTTTAGGGTTTTACAGGCATTCAGTGAAATAAAGTTTGCATAAAATGTCAACAATATTGTGCATTAGTCTTGGAGGGAAATGCACTGAAATCATTGGAGGTATTTTTTTTCATAGGGAAATAATAGTTTATTCAGGTAATTATTTGGTATCTTCACTGCAGATCTTGATGAAGTTTTTTAAACAAAAGTTTCCAAAATTTACCATTACATTCTTGTCTTATTTTATTCTTTAAAAGGAAAATAAACTTCACCTAGCACATTTGCTCATTTCAGATAGTAAGGACTTGCAAGCTTGTATTTCCTGTGGTTAAAATTATTTACTTGTTAGAAGATTTATTCCTTAAGGAAATTCCCAATCAGTATCATTAAATACATGCAAAACAGCTATATTGAGACAATGAAATTACTAGTAAATTTGAGAGTTCAATTGCCCCATTAAAATTATCATTTTGTACCACAATCACATTTGGTCATAGGCCAAAGTAGGACATACGATGGGGCCTATTTTATGACATTAATTTTATATTCTCTTCATAATGTTTTCTATGATTAAAAATGCTATGCTCTTCATTTAGTCACTCATTGATGTGACTAAATATTACATTTTTCATGTATCCGTCCCATGATACGAATGAAACTCTTTGTAGTGATGACTCTGGATTGTTATTCATTTGTGCACTTAGTTTTTTTCATTCATCATCTATTCATTATCTTTTCAACCATCATTTACTGAGTGTTTACTATAGTAGTTTTTAATCTTGGCTGCAAGTCGAAATCCTTGGTGAAGCTTTTTAAAAGTAGTGATTCCTGTGTAATAAACCCCTGAAACTAATTCAGGGGGTTTGGTCAGGGGCCTGGCATCTCTGTCTTTGGTAAAACTCCATAGATGACCCTGTTTTGCGGTCAGCTTTAGGAATCATAAGCTTCTCTGTTAAGTGCAAAGAATATAAGATTGAACACAAAGTAGTTCCTGTTCACAAGGAGATGGCAGTTGAGTGAGTGAGACAGACAAGTAACCTAGTAATTACAGTAAAGCGTGATAAGTGCTGGACCGGGGTAAGTACACCTCTACCCACTTAGAGCAATGTACATTGGTCCAGGTAACTAAGTCCACTGACAGGCTGGAAAACACAAAAAGATTTTCTCTCTGTACCAAGCCAAATGGCCTAAATTGTGATTGAGTCCATATTTTCTGTCCAGCTCTGTGCCTTAATCATAGGAATTAACCATAGAGGGTTCTGTGATTAAACTCAGGAAATTGAAAAGCAGAGACCAGTTTCTATTTTTGATAACAGGATATGGGAGATGAGGAGGAGGTGAGGAAGGATTGCAAAGGCTCCTCCAGGGCTGGGACCAGGCCTTGTTCATATTTTTCTTCCAAGGGCCTGATTCAGAGTCCTGCACATGGGTGGGCACTGGATCTGGTATAGATTTTTAGTCTTTGTATTTTTCCTGATTCCTTGCAGGCAGATACCCCTGCTGCTCCATGTATATATACCTCAGAACTCTACCTCTTCCTCTCTGAGCAGTGACTTTCACGAGGAAGCCCAGTTTCTACCTGAAAACAACAGGACTTTTGCTGATTATCTTTAAACTTTCTAATTTAAACAAAGAATCTTAATTAATCCTTAACAGTAGGATTGTCTTTTCTTTTCCTTTTTTTTTGGGGGGGGGGGGTCTTGAGTGTTTGCACCAATGCCAGTTGATGTTTTGCTTTTATTACTTTAATTTCCATTACCATATGCTGTTTTATATTCTTTGGTTTTTTTATACTTTATTTTACACAATGTGCATTTTCAACCTTTCTTATTACAATTACAGACATAAAGGCATCAGCATAGAGGAAGGGTAACCCTGGAACTTGAAGCTATCTAAGATAAGGGAAAATATGTGCCTTTGATCCTCACAGCAGCACAAAAAGGTCCATGAAAACATGGCCCATTGCAGTCATTTGTCATCTCCTGGTCCCTAAAGATGGGACTTGAGGAAGTTGACAGGATCCATCCCTAGAA
Source organism: Carollia perspicillata (assembly GCA_004027735.1). Classification (NCBI taxonomy): domain Eukaryota; kingdom Metazoa; phylum Chordata; class Mammalia; order Chiroptera; family Phyllostomidae; genus Carollia; species Carollia perspicillata. The sequence continues at coordinate 32,202 of PVKM010003468.1, read as the reverse complement.
ATTCTTTTCGGGAAACCCAGTGGACATAGTCCAGATTAGAATTCCCTAAACCAAATTAAGAAAGACCTAGAAAAAAAGATTCATGGATTGGAGTTATTCTAATATCTTCAGGACCATCCAGTCCTAAATATAAATGAAAGCTTTTATTTTCTTTTTCTTTGATATGGTATTTATTGGCAAGGCCTAATTAGACTTGAGGAAGAAACGTTTGCTTGATCACAGTGGTGTTAATCCATCAGCCCCAGATTTACATAGGGTGTGAATGTACTTAAAATGTGAGTGTGAATTATATAAACAAAGTAACATAATATAGAATATTAGTAAAGTCTCACTTTATGTGACTACTTTGAAATAAAACCAGATCCCCTCAGTTAAAAAGCAGGAACCTTACAGTCTCACAGCTGGCTGGCTGAGTGAATTACAAAGTGTAATTCTGCCACAGGAAGGTACCGTCTTAGCCGGTAAACAGAAGTGCCCACCATACATTGTCATGTCAAATGATCCAATGTTATCATTTATATTAGAACTTCTATGGTTACTTCAGAGACTTCATTATCTGAACATTTTCTGTTTTATTAGTTTTCAAAAATATGTTCAATCACAATACCAAACAAGTATTTATTTATTAAACTCTCTCCCTTTCTTTTATTTTGTCAATTTAGTTAACACATACCCAGGCATAGCTAATTCATTGTTATGTTAAAAACCACATACTCAAATATGTATCTTTGAAATGTAATGAAATGCCAGGGAAACTAAGCAATGACCATGTTCAGCTATGCTTTTAATTATTTTTTTAATACTAGAGGTAATGTTAAGAAAAGTTTTTTAAAAGAATTAAAGCAAAAATATCTTACAGTGTTTGTTGATCCTTGTGCTTCATGAATGTTTACCTCCTATTTTAGTTTAACCAGGTACATTAAAATATATTCTATATTACATTTCTCCTTTGAGAAAATTTGTATTGAATTGTGCAAGGCTTGAACCATACAAGGTCTTCAGGAATACAGCCTTCCTCCAGTATCCTCTAAATTCGAGCTCTAGAATATGAGAGAGTTGTATGTTTGTTCACATCCTTAGAATGTTTTCAAACACATGCCTGAGTGACCAAAACTCTTTTTCTGGAAAATGGAGAAATTGAATAGCAAATGGCAAGAAGTTGACTTTCCTCTTTAGCTCTGACTTTGACATTTTGTTTCTGAAAAAGACCTGGTTGTTAGAAGATAAATTCCCTAATGTCTAACATTTTCTAGCCTTTCAGCAAAGTATTTTTGTAGAGGAGTGAACCCACAAAACTGATTTGTTTAACTTTAGGCACCTCTTTTTCTCAGCTCCCAGGTGCGTCATTTCTTCCCTTCTCTGATCCAGTTCCCTGTGAAGATTCATCGCGTGTGTGTTAATGTACTTTACTGCTAGATTTTCTACAGATTACTAAAATGGGAGCTAAGGGTACCAGCCTTGTATAATTTTCTTTGCTGTAAGAAACATACTACAGAGCATCAAGTGCCAGGGTTGCAGCCATGCTTTCAGATTTTCATTCACAGGAAATCTGGACGGGAAAGATTTCTTTGTGGGATAGTATTCTCCAGGAATGGGTTCCTAAATCAAATAAAAATTCCTCTATAAATTCATTGGACATTATACTTTGATAACATATTTTTATGCCAGTGGGATAAGCCTAAGAAAAATTATATTTATTGAGTTATTTAAAAATCAACATTTTTGTTTATCTTGAAAACTAGATGGGGCGTGCCTGTTTTTGAGCTGCATGTCTCAAGATATCATAGAAGTAGTATCAGGAATGTTTGCTTTGCAATTTGCTTCTTTTACATATTGTAGGTACAAATCCATTATTAGATATGTGGCATGCAAATTTTTCCCCATTTCTCTGAGTTGTCCTTTCACTTTCTGGATGGTGTCCTTCGAAGGATAATAGTTTTTAATTTTGATGAAGTCTAATTTATTTTTCTTTGTTGCTTGTGATTTTGGTGTTTTTTTTTTTTTTCTAAGGACTTCTACTACCTTCTAAGTCTTAAAGATTTATCTCTGTGCTTTCACTTGAGTATTAACGTTGTTGCTCTCACATTTAGGCCCTGGATCCATTTTGACTTAATTTTGTGTATTATTTAAGGGTCCAACTTTAATCTTTTTTATGTAGCTATCTCATTGTCCCTGTACCGTTTGTTCAAAAGACTGTGCTTTCCCCACTGAATGAATGGTCTCGACACTCTTGTCAAAAATCAGTTGGTCGCAACTATACAATTTTATTTCTAGGCTATCAATTAAAGGCCATTGATCTCAATGTCTTTTGTAGAGCCAGTATCAGACTATGTCAGTTAACTTTGCCTTGCAGTAAGTTATGAAATCTGTCAGTGTGAGTCTTCCTGCTACAATATATATTTTTTCAGGGTCATTTTGACTGTTCTGGGTGTCTTACAATTCCATGTGAATTTTAGAATCAGTTTGCCAATTTGTACCAAAAAGTCAGCTGGGATCTTAGAGAGATTGCATTGAACCCTAGATGAGTTTAGGTAATAAATATTTCTATCTTAAACAAATTTGTAGCTTCCATTTGTAGCTTAAGTTTTGTACTTCTTTTGTTAACTTTATTTCTAAAATATTTAATCCTTTTTGAAGCTATTGTGAATGAAATTGTTTTCTTAATATTATATTTGGATTGTTTATGGTTAGTCTATAGAAACACAAGTGATTTTTACATGTTAATTTTGCTTGTTAATTCTTTGCAGAATTGATTTGTTAGTTCTAACAGAGTGCGTGTTTGTGTGTGTCTTTTTTGTTTTTTTTTTAACATATAAGTCCTCTGTTGACAGAGTTTTATTTCTTCCTTTCAAATCTGAATGCCTTTTATTTCTTTTTCTTATCTATTCACTCTGACTAAAATTTCCATACTATGCTGAATAGAAATGGTGAAAGCAGACATCCTTATGCTATTCATGATCTTTGAGAAAAAGCTTTCAGTTTCTTTCATCATTATGATGTGAGCTGTGGGTAGTCATAGATATATGTTATTTTTTTATGATGAAGATCTTTTTCTTCTATTCCTAGCTCGTCGAGTGTTTTTATCAAGAAAGGATGTTGAGTTTTTTCAAGTGTGTTTTCTGAATCAGTTGTATGATTTTGTGTGGATTTTTCCTTTATTCTGTTAAGGTCAGGAATTACATAGATCAATTTTCATGAATTAAACCATCCTTGCATTCCAGGAATAAATCTCATTTGGTCAAGATGTATAATTCTTTTAATACGCCACTGAATTTAGTTTGCTATATATTGTTGAAGGTTGTTACGTCTATATTCGTAAATAATATTGGTCTGTAGTTTTCTTGCGACATCTTTGATTTTAGTTTCAGGGTAATATTGGCTTCATAGAATAATTTGGGGAGGGTTTTTTTATCTTCAGTTTTTTGGAAGAGTTTGTGAAGTATTGTTATTAATTTTTTGAGTGTTAGATAGAATTCAGCAGTGAAGCCATCTGGGCCTGGACTTCTCTTTGTGAGTTACTTTGATTACTGATTCAATTCTTTCACTTGTAATATGTCTATTCATATTATCTATTTCTTCTTGAGTCTGTTTCAGTAGTTTCTTTCTAAGATCTAGGAGTCCTAGTAGATGTGTAGAATTTCATTATGGTTTAAATTTCCATTTCTATGACTAATAATTATTTTGAACATCTTTACATATGTTTATTGGCTATTTAATATCTTTTGAAATATGTCTATTCAAATTTTTACCCTTTTTTCAAACAAGCCATTTGACTTAAAAGCAAGCAAGTTGTAAGACTTCCTATATATTCTAAATAAGAGAGTTTTGTCATATATGTTTATGGTTTCAATGTTTACTCTTAGGTTCTTGATCTATTTAGAATTAATTTTTGTTTATAGTGTGCAGTATGGGTTGAAGGTCATATTCTTACAGAACTCACTTTTATTGAAAATCTGTTCTATCTCCATTGAATTAACTTGACAATTTGGTAACAATCTAATTTCCTATATAAAAGCAGGTCTTTTTCTGAGGTGACTAAATTTTTGGCACTATGTTGTTTGGTACATATATATTTGCAATGTATCTTCCTACTCTCTTGACCATCTTCTCAATAAGAAATGTTCCTCTTTGGGTCTAGTAATTCTCTTAAAATTTTGTCTAGTATTAATATAATCTCTGAGGTTTTTTATGTTTACTGTCTACATGGTATATCTTTTCACAGCCTTTACTTATTTTTACTTTTATTGTGTCTTTATATTTAAAGTGAATTTCTGTACATACTATATAGTTAGGTCTTGCTTTCTTTCACCCAGTCAATGCATTTTTATTGAATCATTTAATACATTTATATTTTATGTAAATACTTATATTTGGAATTATTGTCTGCCATTTTACTTTTTTTCTTCCCTTTGTCTCATTTTGTTTTCCTATTCTTCTCTTTTGCCTCCTGTTGTGTTAAACTATATTTTTGTGGGTTGTTTTTATTCCCTGTTAACTTATCTTTCTTTGCATTAGTTTAATTGACTGCTCTAGCAACCACAAGGCAACTTTAATTTTAAGTAAAATATAGAAACCATGCAGTAGTATAGTTTCACTTACCCACTCTCATTCTTTGTGCTATCAATAGATTATGTATTTATATCTATATCTTAATATATATGTATCATAAACCCAAAATATGATGTTATAATTTTACTTAAAGAGTTCTGTCTTTTCATTGAAATTGAGAATGGGCTGACAGTGACCAGAGGGGAGGGGATAATGGGGGACAAGGATGAGGAGTTTGTAGGAATAATTATAAAGGACACATGGACAATAACAAGGGCGAGGGGTAGAAACAGAGGAGGGAGGTGGGGAGGGCTGGGAGGGTGGGGAGGGGTGAGGGGGAAAGTCAGAAAACTGTACTTGACCAACAATAAAAATGTTAATAAAATGAGTTCTGTCTCTTAAAGAAATTAAAAGAATATATATGTGTATGTATATATATATAAGAATATGTATATATATAATATATAGGGGAAGAATATGTGTGTATATATGTGTGTATGTGTGCATATATGTATACACACACGTATATACATACACATATTCTTCCTGTATATCCAGGCTATCACTTGATTTTATTTCATTTCAGCCTGAAGTTTTTATTTTGCATTTCTTGAATGCAGACCAGTTAGCAATGAATTCTCTCATTTTTAATTTATTTGAAAATGTCTGAACCTTTAACTTTGAAGAATAATTTCAGAATAGCCTTTTATTGGAAGGCAGATTTTTTCCTCAACAATTTAAATGTCATTCCAGTATCTTATAGCTTCTATTGTCCTGAGAAATTAGCCGTTAATACTTGTTGTTCTCCTTTATGTAATGTGTTGCTTTTCTTAGTTGTAGTTCAGACTTTCCTCATGATCTTTCACTTGTAGTAGTTCGGTTACAATGTGCCTAGGTGCGCCTTTCTTTGTTTGTTCCATCGAGGGGTGGTCATCGAACTGCTTATCATTGAGAGCTCTTTTTTCCTGCTCCTACTTGACTCCAGTTTCTTCTATGAGTTATGAAAGACGTTTCTGATATGTAATGTTAAACCTTGTTAAAGTTCTTGGGAATAAAATGGGGAAGTACTAATGAAATGCCACATTTTCGAAGGAAATTTAGTTCTTTAAATATATACACAAGCCAGTGTATTTACAGTGGAAAATATTAATGTCACCTATTCTCTTTTCCTGTTTTCACAAAATCTGTTTGTAGGTGCATTTCCTCCCTCTGCTATTTATGCACGAAAAGATTTGCTGCAACGATCTACCCACATTGCCACCAAGACTTTCCAAGCATTTCGCATATTTGTGAACAATGAACTTAATGAACTTTATGCGGGACTGAAGACAGCCCAGAAGTTCCTGAGACCTGGCGGTCGTCTGGTTGCCCTGTCCTTCCATTCACTAGAGGATCGCATTGTCAAACGATTCTTGCTTGGGATAAGCATGACAGAAAGATTTAACCTAAGTGTAAGGCAGAAGGTGACACAAACATCACAACTGGGTTCAGGTCACGATAACAGGGAAGGAGTCTCTCAAAGAAGGGCTCCTGTAATGTGGGAATTGATACACAAGAAGGTACTTACCCCAGAAGACCAGGATGTGCAGGATAACCCCAGAGGGCGCTCAGCCAAACTTAGAGCAGCTGTCAAATTATGACACTCATAATCATCTGATCCTTCAAGTTTTCCCTCAGAGTTTCTCATAATGTTGTTATGTAAAATTCCTGAACAGCTTAACACAAGAAAATATGGATAGTATATAGATATGTACTGCATATCTGAGGAGACTGAGAATATTTAGCATTTTTTTCTCAAAAGGAAAATGTAGGAAATATGATACAGAAAGTTCATCTTAAGGAGAAGCAGCATCTCAAAACTAGATTAGTGGGTTTACCTTAGCATTATACAGGGAAAATTCATCTTATCAATTATGATTAGAAATTCTAAATTGGTGAATCCAAGTGAATAAAATATTAGAATCACTGTGGACAAAAGATACGACATAAATACTTGAGTTTATCTTAGACATACTTTATCTGCCTCTGTAATATTTAACTCTAGTTTCAAAGCTAGTTTACCACTTTTACTGTATAGACTTTATTCCAATTTAACAATTCTTCAGTGAAATCAAAATTAGAAAATATTCTAAGGATCAGTGTGACAAATTAGAAACAAATGAATGCACCTACATTAATCCCTTAAATCCTTCTTGAAGAATTTTGTAAGTTTCTCTTTGCATGAAGTCATATTTATGAATGAGAAAGATTCCCAAAGGTAAATTCCCATCCAAGTATCAGATTAAAAAAATAAAAGATCGCACTCCTATATTCTACATTGTTTCATCTATTTCATTCATTATTTTTATATTTGTATAACATGGGAATTTTTTTTCTTTAATGTTAATGAAACTGACTGCACTGGATTGGATAATGCCCTCCCAAAATCTGGTACCTTCACAGAACCTCAGAGTGTATCCTTATTTGGAAATATGGCCATTGCAAATGTAAGTAGTTAAGGTGATGTGATACTGGAGCAGGGCAGGCCTTAGTCCCATGTGTCTGGTGTCCTTGTAAGAAGAGGAAGAGAGACACAGGCACAGGGAAGGACACCGCCTGAAGATGGAAGATGGAGACAGAGACTGTAGTGCTACATCTACAAGCTAAGGGAAACCAAGGGCTGCTGGTGGCCATCCGAGGTTAGGGGAGAACCATGAAATAGATTCCCCATCAGGGTCTTCAGGTGGAACTACTCTGCTGACACCTTGCTTTCAGACTTCCAGCCTCCAGAACAGAGAGAGGATAAACTTCTGTTATTTTAAGCACCTGGTTTGTGGTGATGTGTTAGAGCAGCCTTGAGAAACTGAAACTCAGACAGAAAAAAAATCTTGAATAATGTGCATGAAAAGGATGATTCTTCAATAAACACAAAATTGCTTTCAAACTCTGTTGTGTGTAAAAATATATTAGTTGCTTTATAATATGGCTGTTTAGCAGTCATTCTTGCTTGCTTTTTGTCTCTGTTGTAGGATGCATAAGAAAATATATGAATGAGGGTTTTTTTGGGGGGCGGTGGAGAGAGGGATGAAGAATGAACCTCAGTTGCATGGAGCTCAACAGTTTTCACCCATCCCACACCCCCCTCTCCTCTGGCAACTATCAGCTTGTTCTCTGTACCTACGGGTCTATTTCTGTTTTGTTTGTTCCTTTGTTTTTGTTTTTTAGATTTTATATGTAAGTAAAGTAAAATCATACAGTGTTTGTCTTTCTCTGTTTGACTTATTTCACTTAGAAGAATATCCTCTAGGTCCATCCATTTTGTTGCAAATAGCAAGATTTTGTTTCTTTTTGTCGTTGTTGATTAATATTCCATCGTAGGTATGCACATCTTCTTTATCCATTTACTTATCAGTGGGCACCTAAGTTGCTTCCATGTCTCTACTGTTGTAAATAACACTGCAGGAACTTAGGCGTATGTACATCTTTTTGAATTAATGTTTTTGTTTTCTTCAGGTAACTACCCAGAAATAGTATCGCTGGGTCATATAGCAGCACTGTTTTTAAATTTTTGAGGCATCTTCATGCTGTTTTGCATAGTGGCTGCAATAGTTTACAATTCCAGCAGTGCATGAGAGTTCCCATTTCTTCACATCCTCTTCAGCACTTATTTGTTGCTTTTTTTATGATAGCCTGATAGGAACGAAGTGATACTCACTGTGGTTTTAATTTGCATTTCCCTGATGATCTGTGATGTTGAGCATCTTTTCACATATCTGTTGGCTGTCTGTATTTCTGTGGAGACTGTCTATTCAGGTCCTCTGCCCATTTTTTAACATAAATGAATTTTAAATGGTTAACTCTGGAGAATGCATTTGGGAAATTTAAACAATATATGCAGAAAATAAAAACTGATTATAAATATCACTATGCATGACCTTTATAATAAAATATAAAGAATATAAAACAAGTGTTTTATGTTTCTGAATCTCTGTATCGACTGCCTTCTGTCAATCATTTTAGTATAGCATCGACATCATTGTGTAGCATATCAATTCTTAACAAGTTTTAGTTCATTGCTTATTAAGAAATGAAATTTAATAACTATACACATTGTAGTTGATATTCATATTTCATATATTTATTTTGTTTTAAAATTGTAAATGATACTATATGATCTATTTGGAGTTTCTAGTGTTCTTTTTGAGACACAGTCATATCTACCTGTCCTGTTTCATGTAGTATGTGATCTATGATTTATGCTTAAACTTATGTATGTTGAACTGTTTATGTTACAACTAATCATTCATAAAAAAAATACAGTATGCCTAACTAGGTATTTGAAGTTAGTGATCAGTCATACTGCAGGCTTTTAAAAAATAATTTTAATTTCATTGAAATTGCTCATCCAAAAATTATACAACAGTTTTAACGTTAAATTTAAAATATTCAAAAAATACAAACTTTACATGAACACTTTCGTTTGATAAAATATATTTATATATTAATTGATAAGCATATATTGAAGGCTTACCGTTTAGGAGAAATCAAAAACATTATTTCACTCTCCTTTCTATGCTCCTCGCTTTCCCTGTTTCTCTTCACACTGGTGTGTGGGTTTCATATGCCAACTGTATTGGCCCTAATTTATGTTTCACATTTACTCTGGATAAAGAAATATTAGGCAATATTAGCATATACTCTCACAAACTAAGTCCTACACATTAGAATCTTTGTAATAGATGAGAATAACTAAAAATTGCTGCTGGTTAAAATTCTGTAATATTTATTTTAATGTAACTACTTTTCTATTGAGTTTTGTGATAGCAGAAGTATTCTAATAGATCTTTTTGTGTAAGCAATATTCTCTAATAGAAATGCATAAGCATTAAAAAGTAAAGGGAATTTGTTATGTGCTGGATAAATATAAATTTAATCATAGAAATCCTCATATATTTTTCTTAGAACCACAATGCCATATGTTCCATGTTGAATGAAGCATGGTTTTTAAAAATCAGCATCATATTTTGAAAAACCTGGATTGTATAAGTGTAACTTTTTGTATTATTTTTTCAAATTTCATCTGTTTATAGCTACTACTTCCAACTAATGTTTGGTAACACAACATGATCTGCAGGGATACTAAGAGAAATTTTAAATATAAATTATTTCTTAAGTCAGGTTACAAAACATTAAAAGTTCAGTAGAATTAATTATGCAAGATACAATAGTCATTATGCCTATCATTTAGGTGGGCTTTAAAATTCTTTACAGACTTTTTGGCCACCTCATTGTTTTCTCACATAATCTATCAAAATTGTTAGACAGCAAAGTAAAGAAATAAAATTTAATGTTCTGATATGCAAAATGGAAAGTTTCCTCTTTGGTGATGTCACATATCCTTAGGCAATACTTTATCTCAAATACTGAAAACATTTTCTATCATTAGCATACAAGGTCTCTCCAGAAAGTATCCAGCTACGTAATACGAAGAACAGGGACATTTATCGAAGAAGATACAAGAAACATTGTATGTAGGACAATGACACCTCATCCCCTTCAAAGTAGGCACCTTGGGATCTCACAATATTCTAGCAGTTGCCATCAGCTGCCCCATCATATTTCTCTGAATCTCACTGAGGGTCTGAAATATCTTCCCTTCCAAAGGTGATAATCGTTTCGGGAAAAGTCAGAAGTCACAGGGCACCAAATCTGGGCTGTAGCAGGTCTGAGTTTCCTGGGTTATTTGATGTGTGGCCACAAAACCATGAGACATGTGATGCATGAGCAGGCACGTTGTGATGAAGCTGCCAATCACCAGTTGCCTGTAGCTGTGGCCTTCTGTATTATCCAAATAGTTTCCATGGAGGAATGTTAAGCTTAACACAAAATTTGATGCAGATCTGTTGCTGTACACACTCAGTCATTTTGAGTGTGACAGCCATGCAGTACACATGCTCACCCAATGGCATTTATCACTCCCACAGACTAGTGTAGTGAAATCATCATTATTCATGCATGTCCATTCCAGTCCATTCTCCTTGATTGCAAGGTTACATCAATGTTGCACAAACTGTTATCATTGTATTAACAATGGCTTGACTTTTTCTGGACAGACCTGTGTGTGTGTGTATATATATATAATTACATGATAGCCTTAATATATAATAGGGTGGAAAATATTGATGTGCTACCCCATTAAATGTATTACTGCCAGACCCTAAAATACAAAACCGAAATCAAGCAGGAGGATATGCCCCTTTCTAATTCTTGAGTAATAGCTTCTGTTCATTAAACTACATCTATGCTTCAGTCAGTAATACTTGTCTGCCTTGCATTGGGTAAGGATTTGTGTTGCTATCCAAGCATAGTATGAGTCCTCATTTTGTCACAGGAAAAGGATAATTATTCAATGCTTACAGGTGTATAGGAATGTAAATAACACAAGTGGCTTTGGAATCAGAAAAAAATGAGTTTTGATTCCAGGTCTGTATATATTAGTTGACTATATGAAATTTAATCTCCTGAATTTTTATTTATTTCACTTGAAAATGAGGACAGTATTTTTGTCCTCATTGGACAAAATACCTATTGATATTTTCCTCATCAGGTATGTAATCGATAAAAAGTTCTTGATAAATATTTAACTGAATATTATAATTACCAGTGTAACTCACATTTCTGGACATTGTGATTAAAGACATGTATGCTTTATTCTTGATACTTTAAAGTGAAGCCTCTGCATCACTAATAGCAATTGGTTGGGTTATAGTTGGTTTTATTATTTGGGAATTTTATTCCTATTTATTACTTATTTCACTCCCCCAGTGTTTGTTCTGTATTGACAGGGCGTAAAAACAGTCATTGCCTTTGTGTGGTTTACATTTGCAAGAAAACAAAATGGAGAAAGAAAAAGTTTCCTGAAATTATTTGACATTTATTTAGGATGGAGAAAGTATTAGCCCTCATACACTTCAGTATCAGTAGGTGGCCAGGCTACGTTGTCCTTACAGTAAGATTCTCCAAAATACATTTTAAGATGGAAAAGGAACTGAGTACTTAGTGAGATATGAGAGGAAAGATTGCTATAGGAGTATTAAAAAGTTTTTTACTTCTGCACTCTAAAGCCAAGAGACTAAAGGACCAGTAAAATGTACATACTGTGGTGTTGGAGGGACAGTTACTAGTGAAAGGTAAGTGGTCTGTTCACACATAGAATTAGGTGGTGACCTGTTCATTTACAGCACCACAGAAATAGATAAGAATTGGATCCACGTAATTCTACCCCCATACTGTCATGTTAGCACTTATACATTTCTTCCTTATTTCTACTTATTTTTGTTTAAGCATAGTTGGTCTTCAGTATTTGTACAGTAGTTTCAGGTGTGCAACATAGTGATTCAACTTTTACATACCTAATAGTGTGATCACCACACTAAGTCTGGTAGCCACCTGTCACCATGCAAACTTCTCGTAATATTATTGAGTAAATTTCCCTTCATCTTCCTCACCCGCTCCCCCACTTGCTTTTCTTCTGGCAACCATCAGTTTGACCTCTGTTTCTATGAGTCTGTTTTTCTTGCTTTTGTTTTTCTTACATTCCACATATAAATGAAATTATGCAATATCTGTATTTCTCTGACTTATTTCACTTAGCAAAATACTGTCTAGGTCCATTCATGTCACAAACGACAAGATTTCAATTTCTGTTATTGCCGAGTGACAGCCATTTTGTGTGTGTGTGTTTGTGTGTGTATGTGTGATATATATCTCACATCTTTATCCACTCGTGTATTGATGGACACCTAGGTCACTTCTAATTCTTGGCTATTGTAAATAATGATTCGATTGACATAGGGGTGCATATTTTTTTAAGTTAGTGTTTTTGTTTTCCTTGGATAAACACCTGTGAATTGAATTGTGGGGTGTTATGGTAGACCTATTTTAGTTTTTTGAGACACAGACAATATTTTCCATAGTGGCTACACCAATTTGTTGTCCTACTAACAGGGCACATTTTTTTCTCCACATCCTTTTCAGCACATTCTTTGTTGACTATTTGCCAATAGTCATTCTGATTATTGTGAGGTGGTGTCTCATTGTGGTTTTGATTTACATTGTCTTGATCATTAGTGATGTTGAGCCTCTTTCATATCTGCTGCCCATGTGTATGTCTTCTTTGGAAAAATATCTATTCAGGTCCTCTGCCCATTTTTTGATTGGATAGTTTATTTTTATGTTATAAATCTCTACATTTATCTCTATTTTGTACTCCTGTGTCTCAGCAGAAACCTTATCTTTTTGCCTTTCTCTCCAGGACTTGGTTCAATTAATCTCTCTTGACTTTCTTGGCTACTGCAACACTTGATAATGTTGATCTATACTTCTGTAAAAATCTGGTCTTTGTGGTATTCCTCAAAATCACTCCTTCTGTAGCTTTTATCTCTTCAAAACTCTGATTCCTTCACTAGATCTTCTTTCTCCCATAAGCCAGACTACTTCTCCTGTGATTTGTTCAAATGTAGGTTGTCCTAGGGATATGCATTTAGTGAAGGCAGTACTGTGAAATCACCCCATGGTCATCCATGGAGTAGATGAGAGATGAGCATAAATGTCTTACCAAGGATAAAAACAGTGAAAAGAATAGAGATTGGAGTCATGCTGGATGTTAAATTCGACATCAAATTAGGTAAAGACAATAATTTGGACGATTGCATTAAGAATAACCAGGAAACTTAGAGAAAACATTATATAAGACGTCTCTTTGAAAGCTCATCAGAGAACTAGTAAAGCAGGGAAACATATTCAGGAGAAGAAGGAAACTGAAAGAGGTTAGCATGGGTTTGGAGCCGCCAGTTGCCAATTCCAGAAGTGGCAGCCGAGAAACTAGACAGAAGTGTTGACAGTGTTTGGAATACAAGTGAACTCTTACCCAACTGGACCTTGAAGGAACCAAAAGGCAATTTCAAATCATCTTAGTACCTGAAACTGGATTAAATTCATCTTGAATGTTAGAAGCTTTAACTGCACAGCAAAGCAATTTTAAATACTCTTTGGGGAAAAATAAAATTTGCACACAAGTCATTTCTATAATTTTTCATATATCGTGTCCATCACTAAATCAGAAAATGTCCAGTTATGGAGAGATTAGGCATAATTTTTTAAAGATGGAAAAATACATATAAAATACCTATGGGGTATTTAGACAAATGCAGTAAGTTTGTTCAAGGAAATAAAAACCCTGAAACTATAAAGTAGAAAATAAGTTTTGGAACTGAAAAATGTCGTACCCAAACTTAAGAACTCGGTGGATTTATTGAAGAGCAGATTATACACAGCTAAAGATAAACAGTGAATTAGAAGATATTTTAGAAAGAAATGTCCTGAACAAAGCATAGAGAGACAAAGATAGAAAACACAAAAACAGTGTAAGAGACATAGGAGTTACAATAAGTCTAATTCATGCGTAATTGGGGTCCCAGGTGGAGAAAAGAAAAATAATGGAGTATAAGTTATATTTGCAGAGAGATGGCTGAGAATTTTCAAAAACTGATGAAAGACATTAAACTACAGATTCATGAAGTCCCCAAACATCCTAGGAACAGATCTTAAAACCTGCTGGAAACCAAAATCAGCATTCCCAGTGGACCAACCAGCATTCTCAGTGGACATGGATCACATATTCCTTGGGGCAAGGGGAACCATTTGATTATGAAATTCAGCTAACAAAGATATTTAAAAAATAAAATATCAGTAAGGAAGAAGTTTGGCAAAAGAAATGTAATAACCTTGGAATCCATGTAAATACAGAGCTAAGAGTAAACCTGGGAAATTATGGCTACATACAGTATACAAGCATGTCTTGAAAATGTAATGTTAACAGAATTCACCAAAATTATGAGGTTAAGAAGTCAGGAGGTAGGAAAGTGTAAGTGCACAAATTTATTTTTAGAGCAGGAGACAATGCTGTTAGAATTTAAAAGAGTTTCTTTGGACAAAGCCAAAGGAGGGTAAGGTCAAGGGTGAGAAGTGGGGATGTCTGGGGTGGGGGGAATGGGGGGATGGAGACAACGGTACTTGAACAACAATAAAAAAATGTGAAAAAATAAAAGTTTCTTTTTAAAATGATTCCTTTTTCTACATTTAATAATTGCAATATTAAGGAGCTTTTTGTAGTAAAGTTAAAAAGGTAGATTTAGCAGTTCTGCACTCTAATTTCTTTACAGTTATATTCAAGTAAAATTAAATGTTATGATTAAATTTAAAAATAAGAGGCCCTGGCTGGTGTAGCTCAGTGGATTGAGCACGGGCCTGCGAACCAAACAACTGCAGTTCGATTCCCAGTCAGGGCACATGCCTGGGTTGCAGGCCAGTTCCCAGCAGGGGACGCATGAGAGGCAACCACACAGTGCTATCTCTCTCCCTCTCTCCTTCCCTTCCCCTGTAAAGATAAATAAATAAAATATTTTAAAAAATAAAAATAAGATACATTGTCTGACATGCCCTTTCAATAAAAATTTTTTTTTGCTGATTGATTTATTCTTCTGTTCTTAGTGATATATAAAAGATATTCTTTTAATGATATTTAATTTTAGGTGGAGGAATTTGAGGTATTTAATCATTCTGTGTTAAACATAACAGATGTGTTTTTCTGTGTTGTGTGAATGTTTATAATGAGCATCTATTTGTTTTCTGAAAAGAATCCAGTTATTGGTATTATTGTTTTTAAGGAGCACAGCTTTGGAATTGGACAAACCTGTGTATAAATCCTGGCTCTGAAAGTAAACAGCAGTGTAGCCTTAGAAAGTTTACTTGAATGCTGAACCTCTTTGTCTGAAAAAGGAGGCTGTTAATAACTATTTTATGAGATGGTTGTATTGTATACAGCATATAAATATGTATATAAAACAATATGGTTCATGCTAGAAGCAATCAGTATTTATCTTCCTCTGGATTTTATTTGTTGAGTTCTGGCTGTTTTCCTAGTTTGTCACATAAGCTAAAAGAAACCAACTCATCTCTTTGCTTACTTTGCCGTAAAGTGGTGGGGTTTTTATTGGACATTCTAGTGCACCCTCTACTTCTCCCAGCACTGGTTCCCATCTGCATGGTCACTTTGCATTCTGTCCTCTTGTTCCGTGAGAGTCTCCTCTCCATATTTCTTGCTCTACTCTTGTAACAGCTGAGTGTTCCAGAGGAGAACTTGGATGCAAACAGCTAATCCTTGCTGATAGTGACCCTTCCAACCTAAACTGATGGATTCCTTTTCTAATTTCTTTTAATTTGATGCAAAACGGAAATCTCTTGGTCCATCTTGACTGTCTGAAAGATGTAAACCATAAGAACTCAGGGGTACACATTCCTATCACTTAAAAAAGAGTAACTCTGTCTTGCAGAGAGAAAATTAAAAGAGAGGATTGGAAAGCTACTTCTAGGAGCATTCACATTCCTGTCCCTAGTTGCTCTGGAAGCCTAGCTATAGCCATGCCCTTTCCATGAGTTGGGTGTGAAACCTGCTCTTGGACTCTATAAGCTGCTAAATTCCTTCCCACCTCCCCCGTCTCCCTTTTCTTATTTTTACTTTTTAATGAAATCACACCAGGTTATATTTCTTTTATTTACAACTAAACCAATACAGGTTTTGAATACATGACTTTTAAGAATTCTCTCACCTAAATGTGTATTAATTCCTTTAATTTGCCTCATTTACTGATTCACCTAAACAATGATTTTCATGATCTCAGTGAACCTTTATGAAGTTGTTTTACATGCACAATTGTACAATTCACATCTTAGTCGCTAAGCAATAAAACACGCTCCTCTGTGTTATCTAATATGTGACATATTTTTGTCATTGGTTTTTCTAACCAGATTTGAAAATGTACGTGTGAAATAGTCTGTCCAACTCATACAGCTCACTTAACTGATGGCAGACACCTTACATTCTGGCACAGTGCTGGGGTCGGAAAAGAAGAATTATGTCCTCTTCCTGGATTTCCATATATTCTTTATGATTTTTCTTTTCTCTTTTTAATGGCACCATACCTATTTCTAAATCTATAAAAGTATTGGTTTCCACACAGAAACCCCTTTGATGATGAAGAAAACCATGTTGAAGAGGCAGCCAGATGGTTTTCCCATTTCCTGTTTTGTGCATATATTTTTCATGGGATGAAGAGGGATAAGGAGAAGGAAAAATAAAACTATCGTGAATGTTGAACCTATCTACTTCTAGAATCTATCATTGTTCCTTTGAAGAATTTCAACATTTGCCTTACAACCAGAGAATAAACATCAGCTGCTAGAGAAAGCTATTGAATTTCAAAATCCCTTTGAAATGTCACATTAACCTGTTTAACTTTCAGTCGGTTCTTTAAAGTATCAAACATTTCCTGATGACTCCCAGATCTGAGACTGCTGATGTTTCTCTGACTTAGAAGGTTGTTTCTTCACTCTCATATGAACTGTGGTGAATGAATCAGCACGTTAGGGGCTGGGAGCAGTATATTGCAGCTACAGTCTGTGCATGCTCATTCTTCAGGTTGGTTCCATTCATGAACATTGAACAGGGTCACATGCTAAATGTGGTTGATTTGGCTAAAACAACACAGCGCTAGCCTTTTATTTAGTCCTCTGTTAAATTTGAATCTTTAAAGCTGTATTTGTTTCATGGGTATTGCGTATTTCGAGATGCGTAGAAATCAGGCAACCATTCACTCATTATTTTGCTCAACAACGTCTACGGAAGGTCTGTTTGCTAGGCAGGCACAGGGGCTGAAAGAGTCCAAGGAAAAGGTGTGCTCCTTGTTCTTGAGCTGCTAGAATATTAACTGAGACTGCTATGTAAGTTCTGTGATAGGGGTTAAAAACTATGAAAGCACAAAGGAATGGATAAGTGAGTGATCTTTCTTCCAGGCAGAGTTGGATTTATGGTTTGTCCTTCGGTGTGAGTGCTACAGGAATTTTGTGCTGAACCACCATCGGAGATTAATATCGTGGGACACAGCACCGGTGGCCTTACCTGGTAACACCATGCACAGCCTTCCTGTCTGGCACTTACTCTTGTTGTCTCTGTGCCACGTGCTTTGATTTTCATGAGGTATATGTGTACATGTTCACATGAAGACTAATATTCATAGACATGGACGACCACCTAACGGTTAATCGTGAAATAATCTATCTGAACAAGCCTGTTTATCCTAGAATTAGGATTCTTTATGGTTTTGAAGCCATGGTCTTTTTTAAGAACCTAATAAAAACTAGAGCCTCTCTGAAGGAAAAGGCACATACACAGTAATTTTTTATAATATCAAGGTGTTTATTGAAACCCCCTTGCGTCTATCACGGGATCCCGTCTAATGACTTTTACTAGAGAGACATTTCAATTCAAGCCACCATTCCCAAATTTGATCCTATGATGTGTCAAAGGATACAGGCTAACAATGTCTAACTTCCAACCTCACCTCATTCTTTTATTCCTGGATGCTTCAAGATTCATCCACTGTTTTAGGGCATCCCAATTTTGGCATCAGCCAACCTGATCTGTGTCCCAACAAGGCTAATCTGGGCCCCCGCAGAAGTTTTGTGCTAGGCACAAAGAATAGAAGGGAGGAAGTGATTTCTGAGGACCTGAGTAGGTCAAATATTTCAGACCAGTGCCGTTCAACAGAAATATAATGCAATCCACCAATTTGAGCCCCATTGTAATTACAAATTTTTAGAAGCCACATTGAGAAAGGTAAACTAAAACAGATGAAATTTTAATAGTTCAGTCCATTTAAAGTAATATATCCAATGCATTTTAACATGTAATCAGTACCAAAAATAGTAACAAGATATTTTACTTTTCTTTTTTGCACTAAGTCTTTAAAATCTGATGTGTATTTTACACTTGTAGCACATCTATCTCAGTTTGGACTAGTGACGTTTCAAGAACCCAACAGCTACAGGCACCTACTGGCTGTCATACTGGCACAGTTTTAAACCCAGAATAGGTACCAATCTTTCTGCACATCTGGCTTTGTTATAGCAAACATCAGTGTTTCACCTTAGAAAATGCTCTCCCCCATATTAGATATCCCCTGGGCATAAATAAGCAGCTTCTTACCTTCTATTGCACTGCATTGCACTTGGAGAAGGAGCCAAGCCGTGACCCCCTGCAGTCATTCATTGCAGCAGCCCTGACCACGGACAAGTTGCACCTTTTCATTAAAGGGCCAGTATTTTGGGTGCAGCTGTAAAGCACCCTTAAATATAATATAACCAAAACAGATCTTTGTACCCACATCCAAAATCATGCAAACTCATACTAACATCCTCTCTAAAAATCGCTTTAGGTTAACTATACCAGCATGACCCTTCCAACTGGCATTAAAAAATGAAAGCATATTCTGGGTAAACCAATGCTTTTCTGGCCAGGAACAAGAAACCACAGCATATATGAAACCAGGAATAACTCTTATAACGAAAGATATTTAAAGAAAATTATTTCTGTTTTAAAAAAGGCAGCAGGGAGAGGGGCTTCTTCCCTCCCCGTCAGATCACCACACAGAAAATTATTGCTGCCTTATTCAGGTATTGCAGGGCACTTACCTGAGTAGTCCTGAAGACCAAATGCCAGAACTGGAGCACATGTGCAGCAGCTGCTTTACAGGCACACCTGTAGCATGATTCTTCAGTTAAGCTATTTCTTGTGTGCATTTCACTTTTTTTGAATAACAATTTGATTGCCGTTCTTAAAAAAAAAATTCTTCCAGGTACCATTTTTTTTACCCACTATAATACTCTGCTGTGTTTTTAAATGGCATCCTTTTGATGGGCGGTACCATCATTCTGTGAGGAAAGGGCACGTTGTCAATTTTGTTAGAAACTACTTAATGGACATCCTGAATCTTTTCTCAGAGTTAAAAAATCTCCATGCTAGCAGTTAATACATGTTCATGAGAATTTTTTAAGGTAGTGGCTACAATATTACAGTGTTAATTGCATTTCTCAATGAATCATATTTTATAGTTGGTACTTAAGCAACTTGGAGAACTTTTCAGGCACTTGATAAAGAATGAGGGGAACTCCAAACCTGATAAAATGAAAAGACCATTTCCTTTCTTTAATAGGTTTTAGGAAATTTGCATTTAAGAATAGGCGAAAACAGCTTGAAGTTGTGTTATAGATTCATACTCGACAGGACCTCAACAGGATCAGTTGATGTCAGTGGTTCCCAATCTTTTCAAAATTGAGGATCCCATTTGCCATGATTTTGTTCCCTCATTATCAGCTTTCTCCCACAACAAGAGCCTAATATTTTTGGACAACTATATTTTTTCTCCCAAATATAGAGAACATTTGTTTTTCTAGTCTATTAATGAAAGGCATCTACAATAACAAACTAGTTTCTTTTTAATATAAAACCACTTGTGTTGCCATGATGCATCAGTATAATTTCAGAAAAAAAGACAGTTGTATGAAGTTTAAGTTAGCATTCACAGATGCATCAACGACAGAAAATAGAAGACGTAACCACATTAAGAAGCCAAAGCAAGTTGGTGGGCTCGCAAGGGTTGTGTCCATGTTTGTTAGCTATGGATTGATAAATGTGCTCGCAGTTCAGGTCAAAAATGCCTGAACCTTTAAATAAAAGACAAAGAACAAATGTAAAGTACTAAATGCTTGAGTTTAAGCTCCTTCACACCTCTCCCTGGATATCCTGTACATTTTTTTCCACTTAAATCCTTGCTAACATCTACTACTTAAATGTGGCAGTGATGAGAATGCTGCTCCTACTACAGGGAGCATAAACAACTCAGGGTCCAAAGCTGCTTCACTCTGAAGTGCATCCCTGAGTTTGCACCAAACCCACACCTACCATGGGCTGCTTCCCCCCATCATTGAGTGAGGCAGGAACACTACTAATGAGGAGCCCTTTCTGGAAGACTTGGGAGTACTGTGACAGCCAGCTTTGATTCACGGACTCATAGATGGCTCTGCTGAACCTTCCATCCAGCCCTCCTACTTCTGTCCTTCTCTCAGATTCAGACTTACGTTATAATCCGATGACTCTCCCTGACTTCTTCAGCACCCTTCCTATTTCCTTTCATTGGTGCATTTCTCTTAATAAATTCTTCGTACATTTAATCCTCTGTTGGCATCTGCTTCTGAGTGCATGAACTAACATATCAACTCAAATTCTTTTTTCAAGTCCTCAAACTGCAGAAGAAGTCTGAGGAAATGTCCCTTCATAACTTAGCACCTCATCGCTTGGGCTGCATCTGCGTCTGTCTGTGCTCCAGGCACACCCAACTCGCTGCCGTGTCTGAGAATCTGCCCCTGCGAGCATGCTGTCTTCTATGCCTAAAATGACATCTGTAGCTCCCAGACAAGTTCTTCATTTTGTGAGACTCCATAGAACTCATCTCCTTTAGTAAGCCTTCCCAGATAGCTCTAAACAATATTAGAATGTCCTGCTCTGGCACACACACTTTACTTAGTTTTCATGATATTGGCATTTTTGAAGATCAGCCAGTTATTTTCTAGAATATCTTGTCATTTGGGTTGTCTGACACTTTCTGAGGATTGTACGTAAGGTATGTGTTTTGGGTCTGACCGCCACACTGGCTTCTTTTCATTAAATCCCATCAGTGCATATGGTGTCTATTTGTCCCCTTACGGGAGTTCTTTATTTTGATCACTTGATCAGCAGGGTGTCTACCAGGTCTCTCTACTTTTCATTGCTTTGTAATTAACAACTATTTCATAGGGAGGTACTTTGAAACTGTAAAAAAAAAATCTCATTCCTTACCTTACTTTCACTTACTAGTTTTATTATCCACTGAGATTTCTTACCAGGATGAATTATTACTATGCTTATTGCCAAATGGGGTTTTTCTATAACCATTATCCCTTCTACACTTAATTGGTGGCCTTCTATCATAAGGAAGAACTTTCTGTTTTCCCCAACTATATAGTCATCTATTTATTTATATCAATGGAGTGCTAGTTTATTCCATGAGTTATAACTTGCTATCATATCATTTATGTTAATGCTTCATTTGTTCTTCATTTGGGTAGGTGGAACCCCTTCAAGCTTACTTTTTTGTTCTTTTGATATGCCCTCATCCTTCCTTGACTATTTTCTTACTTCCCGCTACCAATAATGTTCTAGGCTCATCATGTTCTTTCCCAGCCCCAGACCTGAATTCAGTCATTTCTTTAAGGGCCACTGGTTAATTTTAGTATCTGAAGTCGAGATATGAGGACTGGATGCTCATTACTACTGGGATGTTAGTGCTACCGGGTCCTTTCAACAGAAAGCTAAAAACTGCACACACATTCACACCTATGTTTATTTCTATATCTATAATAAAAAACATTAGCTCATCCTGGTACATCCAGTTCTAATCCAGTGCCAGCTGGGGTTCTTCTAGCTTTATCTTTTTCCATATTTGTAATTCCCTTTCCAATAGTGAGAAACCTAACTCTTATTATTCTTGATATATTTAATTATCTGCGCAACCTCTCTAGATATAGCCAATCTTTTGATATTGTGGGGCCACCACCCTCTGCAAATGAACCTGCCCTGTGCTGAGTTGGCTTCCTCTGCGTCAGCCTGCAACAGCCTCTGTCAGCTCTGACTCATGGCTGTTTGACGATGGGAGAAAGGACACTAATAAATATTTCTTAAAGAAAGGAAAGAGACAAGAGGGAAGGGGAAAGAATGAGACATAGCTACTAGTATTCTTTATGCTATTTTAAATACTTATTAATCTTTGTTTTTAAAGGGTTTTGGACATAGAAACTTCTATAAAGAATAGTACCTATTTAGAATTTAATAACACTATTCTGCTTTAGTTGTGAATATATTTAAACTTACCTGCCCTATTTTTCTGTAAGTATATATTTAATGGAGGAAAAAGCCCCATACTTTAATTAGCACAGTTCTTTAGCATACAATTCAATATACTACTATATATTCCACTTGAGATGTATGTACCACTTCATCTCTTTAGAGGATCCCAGTCAGTTTCTACCCCATGCCTACACATCTTTTGATTTATACTAGAGTTGGTTTTGCTTCCTATGTTAATATGTTTATGGAGGAAGTCTCTCAGAAATTAAGTAAGATTAAAATGCTAAAGATAATGTAAGGAGTGTAGAAGAGCACTAAAGCTGTTGCATAACTGGTGGGAGTTTGGGCGGAGTTCTTTGTTGTGTGGACATCTTGCAGAGTTCATCTCTTACCCCTTCAGAAATGTTGCTGTTGCTATGAAGGGGGTGGCCACTAACATCAGACAAACTATTGATGCAAGTTCTACCCCTCTCTCCCTACTCCTTCCACAGGTACTCATTTTTGAAGTATCTAGTATACACCTACTATATGCTATGTGCTCCAAGGCTGTAGATAAATGAGAAACAACATCTATCTCCAAAATAGATATGATCACTATAAGCTCATTCATGGAATTGTGTACAAATCTGGTCACAAATTCTTGTTGCTACTTTCTGGATAAGGTCAAAATCCACAAATCTGCTGATTTGCAAGAGGTAATTTTAGAGACACTTGAAAGAAATGAGAAAAAAAGGGAGAGCAAATAGGGGAGAATTCCTTTATAAGAATTTGCATATGGTTCTTAATAAATAAAAATTGTTTTATTACAAAATTACATCTGGCACTAGCAAAATAAAAGGGCCACCCATGTTCTACAACTTAAGTGTATTAAGCACTGCGTCAATCCAAGTGCCCTGAAACAATTGTTCCTCTCACGGTAAACTCCAGCTAGAAAGACAGTTACTTTGGATTGAAGCTCTTGGGATAAGAGCTAAACGGTAATGCACTCCTTCTTTTGCTCTACTGCTTTTGCGTTTATATCTTTTTATTGTCCTGCAACTGACCAAAAATGAGGAATTCAGCTTGTATTTCAGTTAACATGTATAAAGGCACAAAA
This sequence comes from Carollia perspicillata, assembly GCA_004027735.1. Lineage (NCBI taxonomy): Eukaryota > Metazoa > Chordata > Mammalia > Chiroptera > Phyllostomidae > Carollia > Carollia perspicillata. The sequence continues at coordinate 8,740 of PVKM010003468.1, read as the reverse complement.
ATGAAACACAGAGTGACGCTGTTGACCAGTCAAGAGTTATGCCCTGACGGTCTGGACACTGTGCCCAAGGAGCTTGTGCTCTGTTTAGGAAGTAAATTACACTTGAGTTTTGAATTTTGGGAGGCACGAATTGTTAATTCTCACATAAACATTCCCTATCTGAGCTATACCAACACTAGGTCATTGCATACCAAGCAACTTTTCTTAACAAAGATCATATACTTCTTGAGTTTGAGAAATTTAGCCAGTCTGGAAAGTGGAATTTGTCTTTACGGAGAGTAGGGCCATAGCGGCAGGGTCTACTTTACTTGTAAAACCTAACGAAATTCAAGACACACTACTTAAAGCTATGAATTCAGAAACAATCATTCGTCAGCACAATCATGAACACTGTTAATCTCTAGAATCTCCTTTCTGGCTCTTTTTCTTACTTGTCTGTGACAGTATCTGCCTCACTGGGAAATCAATGAGATAACATGTGTGTTTGGCCATGTTTTGTAAAGCAGGGCCTAGTGCCCAAGTGTAAGGGAGCAGAATCCTTCTAAGTCTGTGTAGTTAGCTGCCTGAAACATTGTATGACACACATGTCCCTGCATTTCAGTATCACGAAGTATAAACTTAAGACAGTTTAATGTGACAAAACAATATTAACCAGTTATATATAATGGTTGAATGAGGTCTGACAGGAAATTTACAACTGAGCAAAGTCATCACAAGCAGCACTGTGAGGTCCTAAAGAAAGAAAGCTCGTGGTTTAGAAGACTCTAAAGCTAAGGCTTGAAAGGGACTAAGTTTTGTAAGCTCTGCTGGAAGGGGCGCTTCACCGGGAGCCACGAAGCAAGTCACTTACTCCCTCTGCCTTGATTTCCTTTACAAGGTTGCCGTGGGTAGAAAGATGAAACTGGCTATTTAGATGAAAATTACAAGGCAGTGGATAAGTTCTAGATATTGTAATTTGTTGTGATATGAAATTTATTATTCTGTCTACATTAAATCTGCCTCCTTTCTCTGTAAGTTGAGCTTGAGAATTTGAACCCTTTTAGAGATGTCCCAGGATTTAGCCTGTACCTCTTCACAGGGAAGAAAATGTCACCTGGCCTTTCTGCTGGGAAGAGAAAGTGTTTAGGCAAAAATTCATGAGTTGACCCATTCATCAATCAACATGGTTCTCTCACTTTGATGTTCATGATGTTCATGATGTTCAACATCATGGGGGAGGAGAGAAGACAGAGAGTGGGATATTGACTGGAGCAGTGAAGAAGCTGGCTGTGTCCCTTTCCCTGCTGTCAATCTGTGGAATTCTTGAGTCACGCTATGCTAGGGAGAAGAGAAGCCTAAAATTGGTTGAGAGATTGCATGTTGTTTTAGGTTGACTTTTAATATTTGAAAATGATACTGTTCTATTGATATCCAGAAGTGACCAGAAAAGCTGTAAAATTGGGCCAAGAGGACAGAAAAGGAAGATCTGGTAGAATGGTCTGAGGGCAGCAGTGAAAACACAAAATAACACTGACTACTCTTTCGTTCTTAGTTCAACTCATTTAGCTAGCATGAGAAAGGTCAGAACAGTAAACATTGCTACTCACACAATGACAAGGAGTTTAAGGGAACTTAGGAGTGGTGCTATCATTGGTTTAATTTTTAAAAAATTTTACAGATTTTTTTTTTAGTCTTTTGTTTTTATTATTGGCATTTAAGTACAATTGTCTCCATTTTTACCCTACCACTTTCCCCTGCCCCACCCACTTCCACATCCCACCCTCAATCCTTCCCGCTTTTCGCTTTTTCCATGGGTCCTTTACACATGTTCCTTGATGAGCCTTCCCCTTCTTTCCCCCATTATCCCCATCCCTCCTCACCTCTGGTCACTGTCAGTTTATTTTTTATTTCAATGTCTCTGGTTCTATTTTGCTCACTTGTTTGTTTTGTTGATCAGGTTCCACTTGTAGGTGAGATCCTATGGTATTTGTCTTTCACTTGCCTGGCTTATTTCATTTAGCATAATGCTCTCCAGTTCTCTCCATGCTGTTGTGAAGGGTAGGAGCTCCTTCTTTCTTTCTGCTGCATAATATTCCATAGCTGCCTTTTCCTTCCTGAAACACATCAAGCATTTCTCATGTCAGGGCCTTTGCATATGTTTTACTCACCACATGTAATATTTCACCTCCCACTCTTTGCTCCCTCTCCCTTTCAGGTCTCAGCTAGAATGTCACCCTCTCAGTGGGGTCTTTCTTGCCTTCTATCAAAAGTGGCCTCTTCAGAACATTTGGCATCTCATAGCCCTGCTTAGATCGTTCATAACATTTTTTACAGTCTACAATTATTTTATCTTTTTGACAAAAAGGCTTTGTGAATTTCTTCTCCTCCCACTGGATTTCAGGATCTTTGAAAAAAACCTTCCTATCTTGTTTACAGCAGTGCCCAAGGTAGCTACAGTGCCTGGCATGCAACAGACACTCAATAAGTGTTTGCTGAATGAATGACATGAACCCCTTGTATATGAAAGTCTACGGGAAAGTTAGAGTGAACAATCTGAAATAGTTAAAAAGAAATAATTTAATTAAATAATTAAAATAATATATATATGGCAGGAAAATGCTCTCTGTACAGGAATGGTTCCAAATGCCAGGGTTTGTTTGGAAGGAAAGCCAGGCCAGGAGCTCTGGCTGGGACAGACAATGGCCTGGCATACTCTGACCCCAAAGGTGATGGCTCTCATCAAAGCACTGGCATGAGTTCTCATTTGGCAAAGCATTTGCAGACCAAATGAGCCATGCCGAACCAAAGGCCTAGGAACAAAAGCATTACCCAAATGATACCATTTTGCAGAGCAATCTGGAATGATTTCATAGGTTAATACCAGCATCTCTTGATATTTAGAGCTAGCCCACCTTCAAGCCATAATTTTTCATCTTCAAATTAACCAGAGACCCAGATGTCATCCTGGATGAACTGGGATGTGCTCCTGTATAGAAAAGGCATTACCTGGCATGGTCCTGGCTGACAGCAGCCAGGTGCACTAACCTCAGGGCTCATTTCTTGAGTAGACTGTGCACATTCAGTTTCCCACGTGGCCCTGGTTCCAAGGACATGTCCAGAATCTCTTGGTTGCTAATAACATCCTGGCTCACTCTACACAGAACACTTCTCTTCTCATTTCCTGCTCCTGATAGGCAGAACTTTAGCTTTTAACACTTTTAGAGTGGACTGAAGGACCACAAACTTTGGATTTACATGTGGTTAACTGCCTTTATCACTTATGGATTCTAGGGTCTTGGAAAAGTTACTCAACCTGAATAAGCTTCACTTTCCTTCTCAATAAATGGAGATAGTATAAGCAAGTAGAATATTCTGAAAATTCCATGAGATAGTGTATATGTGAATGTGTTTGACACATAAATATTTCCTTCTTTTCTCCATCTCTTCTTTCTTTTCCACCTAGTTTACATACAAAGGAAAGTCTCTCTAGTTACCAGTAGAAAGACCACTGGTGGTCAGCAACTTTTGCTTTCAAGCCACATGGCCTTGAGTTCACATCCCAGGATTCCCTGTCCTAGCTCTACAGATTGAGCAAGCCCACTTGTATTTAATTGCTTTATCTGTCCAATAATCCTACTTCATAGGAGTATTGTGAGGATTACATGAATTTCTGTGCCTGATTCATGGTAAGTAATCAATAAATATCACTCAGTTACCAGCCTCTACCTTTACTGACTCCTGCAAATGTGCTGGGAAATTTGGATGGAAGCAAACAACAAATTAGGATTAAGTAATTTTGATGATCTGACCTAATGCAAAGAAACCTTCACTTCTTTAGACATTACCTTTGAGTTTAGTACATTCTCTCTTCAAGGCACTGGTCACATTTTGTAATGATTCAAAGATTGGTGACTGGATAAAGAAGATGTGAGGCACACACACACACACACACACACTGGAATACTATTCAGCCATCAAAAGATGAAATTGATACAACATGAATGAATTTGGAGAATATCATGCATAAAAAGTAAGTCAGACAGAAAGAGTTAGGAGCCATATGATTTCACTCATATGTGGGATATAAAACTGAAAGCAACAAACAAACAACTCAAAAAAACCCCTCACAGATGCAGACAACAGTTCGGTGGTTACCAGAGACAAAGAAAGGTAGGGGGAGAGGCGAGAGTGTAAGGGGGTCAAATATACGATGACAGAAGGAAATTTGACTTTGGGTGGTGAACACACAGTGCAATATATGGAGAATACTGTATAGAATTGCACACTTGAAACCTATATAATTTTATTAACCAATGTCACCCTAGTAAATTTAATAAAATTTTAAAAAAATCAATGAGCAAAGAGAGGAATAATGTACATACATCAGGTATAGTAGGCATGATTTTGGCCCCATGACTTTTTCTCTTTCTCATGATATACCCATGAATAGGTGATATTGCATGGCAAAAGGGACCTCACAGATAAAATTAAGGTTACTAATCAGTGGACCTTAAGATAGGGAGATTATATGATCCCTTTAAAACAGAAGGGGATATCTGAGATATCAAAAATATTAGAGGAGAACTCTATGTGATATTGCTGGCTTAAAGATAAAGGCGACCTCCTGTCAAGGAAATGGGGACATCAGTCTTACAAGCAAATTGAGCTGAATTCTGCCAACAGCCAGTGAGTTTGGGAGAGGATTCTGGGCCTAATAAATATTTGCTTAAGGCTTATTACATGCCAAAAAATATGACCACACCACAACCTTGGCTCCCAAGAGGTTGGAATACCAACACCTTGGGACTTCTTCCCAATACGAGACTCCTCTAATGACCCATCTTTGCTCTAGAGTTCTTCGTTGGCTGAGACAAGACTGTTGTAGGCTCTCTCTGCCCAATTGTTCTCTTTGCTGTTATCTTTCACAGGTGTACTCCAATAAACTACATATACTCCTAACTTTATCTCAATGTCAGCTTCCCAGAAAACCCAACCAACACAGATGGCCTTCAAAGGGAAATGGAGGGCGTAGTTTCATCTATTCGATAAATATGTATGGACCATCAATAATAGTTAAGCAATATGCTAAACACCAGGTATATCAGAGAGGAAGTTAAAGTTCCTTTTCTCATTATGCTTCACTAGAGGCTCATAGAAATGACATTAAACAAATAAATTACACAAAACATTGGGCCCATCAAATAATAATTGAGCAAAGATTCAGAACTGTGATATTCAGAAGAATACAAGGGAAAAGTTGAGTGAAAGCCAGATGGGGAAGATTAAACAGAGTATGTTCGGTCTTACTGAGACAATAAAACCTATTGTTTTCTATATTAATCACATTCCTCATTTAGGACTCTGAGTCTGGAAATTGTGGGATTCCTTTCACAAGTGCAGAATGTGAAAGACTTGAATTGGCATCATTGTGTATAAAAAATATATGGGCAAAATTTGTAAAAGCAGAAATTTAATTTGAGCTAGGTGATTAAAAAAAACTGCTTAAAGAATGATCCCTTTGTCAAGAGCACAATGAGTCAGGGTAGGCAGTAATTGTTCTGTGCTTCACACTGGTCAGACACCATCTGGAATCTTGTGTTCAATTCTGGGGTCTTTTAAAGAAAACTTTTAAGAAGGACAAAAAAATTGGACTCCATAGAGTATATGAGAATGGAGAGAATGCCTTGGATCCATATGGCAAAATTTTGTGGAGATTTTTATCCAGAACCAGACTCAAGTGAGTCATTATATCCATCTTTAAATAAAGGAGTGTACTGTGTAATTAAAAACAAAACAAAACCTCAGATCAATTGGTTCTGTTTTCTCCTAAAGGTGGAAATAGGAACAATGAATAGAAATAATACGGAAGTAGATTACAGGTTAGTGTAAAAAAAGAAAACAGAAAAATTTAATTTCTGAAACCTACAACTATCCATCAATTAAATGAGCTCATTCAGGAGGCAGTGAGCCCTCTATGCCTGAAGGAAGTGGGGTCCATGTAGGAAGGCTCCCCGCAAGTGATATTTTGATACTGGGTTTCAGAGATTGGAAAATATATGGATATAAAGTGTCTAGGGAGCCTGTAAAAGGATTATGTGTCATTCAAGGTTCATGTAAGACAGGAGGAGGAGAGAGGCTAAATTGGAGCTACATATTCTGCTAATCTATATTCAAATACAAGCTTTCCAAAACCGCTATGCCAGCACTCAATGGTAAAGTAAGAAGCCCCAGACAAGTTCCTCCACAAAGACACTAACTTACACTTAACAAAAATATACAGTTCAAAGGGTTTATGAGAAATTGATCTTCCAGTTAAGAAATCACAAGTACAAAGCCAAGAACACAAGCATTGAAATGGGTAAGAAAAACCATTGCATTTCGCCCATGATCGCCCTTTTCCCAAGCTGGCAACGCTCAGTGCGTTTGGGAAAAAATGCCAACTCACCACTTCTCCTTACAGAGGGAAACAGAAATGTGTAATGTTTATCCAACATTTTGGCTTTCAGGGGGTCTGCCTGAAGGACTTGTTCTTGTCTCATTCAATTCTTAGTGCTGACAAGGAACATATAACATATATTTGGATATTATCCAAATGACCTACAAATTTAGTACAACTTCTTTCAAAATTCTAATGGGGATTTTTGGAAAAAGAAGTATCTTACAATTCATATGGGACCTCAAATGACCCCAAATAGCCAAAGCAATCTAGAAAAGAATAAAACTGGAGGCCACCTACTTCCTGATTTCAAAACATATAGCAAAGTTATAATAACCAAAACAGTATGTTTCTGGCACAAAAGCAGACATATTGACCAATGAAACAGAATAGAGAGCCCAGAAATACACCCTAATGTATATGGTCAAATGATCTTCAACAAGGGTGCAAAGGCTACACAATGGAGATTGTCTTTTTAACAAACGGTGTTGGGAAAACTAAATATCCACTTCCAAAACAATAAAGTTGAACCCTCACCATGTATAAAACTTAACTGAAAATGGATTGAACACTTTGCTGTAGATTTCATGTTTGTGTCCCCTGCAAATTCATTATCTTGAACTGCAGTCCCCAATGTGATGATATTTGGAGGTGGGGCCTTTGGAAGATGATTAGGTCGTGAGGGTGAAGTCCTCTGAACACAATTAATGCCTTATTAAAGAAACCTCAGAGCACTTCTTTTCCCCTTCCATCCTTGTATGGACACAGTGATCAGGCAGCCTTCCATGAGCCAGGAACCGGACTTCACCAGACACTGAATCTGCCAGCACCTTGATCTTAGACTCCCCAGCCTCCGGAAAGGTGAGAAATAAGTTTCTGCTGTTTACAAACCACCCTGTCTCTGGTATTCTGTCATAGTAGCCCAAACAGACTAAGAAATTGGTACTGAGCTGTGGGATGCTGCTTTAACAAACACCTAAAACTGTGGACGTAGTTTTGGAACCGGCTGATGGGTGAAGGCTGGAAGAGTGTTGAAGTACATGCTAGAAAAAGCTTACAGACCATTAAGGGTGATTCTGGTGAGAGCTCAGAAAGGAAAAAGGAAAGCTATACAGAAATCCTCAATCTTTTTAGAGAATACCTAAGTCATCCTGAACACAACGTTAGTGGAAATATGGACAATAATAGCCATTCTGATGAGTTCTCTGGCGGAAATGAAGAACATGTTACTGGAAACTGGAGGAAAGGTCATCCTTATTATAAAGTGGCAAAAACTTGGCTGAATTGTGTTCTTGTTTTAATGTTTTGTGAAAAGTGGAACTTTTAAGCAATGAAATGAAATGTTTAGCTGAAGCTATTTTAAAAGAAAGTTTTGAAGGTGTGGCTTGGCACTTCCTGACTACTTATAGTAAAATATGAGAAGAGAGAAGTGTCTTAAAGACAGAGTTGTTAAGCAAAAAGGAAGTAGCACTTAAAGATTTAGAAAATTCTCAACCTATCCATATTGCCAAAAATGAAACACCAAGTGTGTGGCCAAGCCATAGTTTACTGAGATAAGTATAGACCAGCCATCTCAACAGAAGCCAGGAGTGATTCTCTAATATCTTGGAAGAACAGCCTCACAGCCAATTCCAAGATCATCAGATCAGCTTCTCCCATCACAGGCCCAGAGTAACGCTGGAGAAAGAGCTTCTTCAGAGAAGAAGCTGCTGTCACCTGCAGGACCTTGAACCTTGCTACCTGGTGCTGTCTCACAGAGGGCTCTGCTCCCCAGGGCTGTGCTTCTCGGTCACCCCAGGTGCCATTCTGCCGGGCCCTGGGCTCATGCAGGCAGCAGATTTTGGCAACATATGTGTGGTGCCATCTCTACCATCTCAGAGTACAAGGGTCCAGGGCTCTCCCCAGGTTTCAAAGGATGGAACTGCCTTCAACCTTGGACTTTCAACCCCAACCTAAGAGAACAATTAGGGCGGGTCCCAACAGAGAGCTGCCACCCCCGAGGGCATCCCCTGTGGACACCCCTGCAGGCCCAAAAGGCAGAGCAGTGACTCAAAGGTTATTATTCTTCAGCCCTAAGATCTAGTGGAATTTGCCCTGTTAGGTTTTGGACTGACTCAAGGCCTGGCACTTCCTTCTTCTTTTCTATTTCTCCCTGTTGAAATGGGAATAATATTCTATGCTTGTCCCACGATGGTATTTTGGAAATGCATAACGTGTTTGGTTTCACGGGTTCACAGTTAGGGAGGAATTTGCGTCAGGAAGAATCACACTTTGGGTCTCACCCATTTCTGCTTTAGATGATATTTACATTAGATATTGGATTTT